>CM076582.1:429764874-429847374 GCA_034641835.2 Pinus albicaulis
AAGTGTGAGTGTCTGAAAAGAAAAAACAAAGTTTATGCTTATGTAGTTTCGTAGAACCCATGTAGAGATCGTTTTTTATCGAAATGAATTGTTGCATTCACATGTAGCTAGGTTTTCATTGATTTCTTCTGCGTCATCAAACACCATCAGTTTCACTTTTTTGTACCCTTGACTTAAGTAACATCCAATTTAAAACAAGAAATATAATTAAAAGCAACTAGAAGTTTTGTGTATCATTGTCATTAATCATACACCAACTAGCTAGGTTGTAGGGCCTTGGATTAGGTGAGTGGAGAAAGGTTGCTCAAACTGTTAAACATAGAAAGTTTATTAAAGAGTGAAATCCAACACCGTTAAGTGGATCAAGAAAGCTCTCCTCCAAAGATTCAAGGGCGAGGGATAGTATAGGAAGAGAAGAGAGATACCCCCTCTCTTATTTGTTGAATCTTGACCTAAGACCGTTCCACTCGGATGCCGATACGGATTGGTGCCCTTAGTTTCCTATCCTAGGGACCACATAGACGACTACGGGGGGAGAATACCCTCGGTACCTGAGACAGAAGTTGCATCACTTCTATCATTACTTCTGGAGGGTGCTCTTGCGAAGCTTGGGGACTTGTACTGGAAAAAGCTATTGTTAGGAGGTTAGCGTAACTATTTCTGTTACCTTTTCTAGTAGGCCTGGGGCGTAATTACCCGAGACTATTTTCGGAAGGTCTTATTATTTTGTTTTCTTGTATTTTGGTGTTTGGTCCTTATCACCCAGAGCAGAAATGCCTGAGAGCTATTTTTTGGCTTTATCTTAGGAACTTTTTAGAGTGTGCTCTTTACTCCTAGATTTCTTAGCTTCTTATTTTTTTGAGTCTAAAATTAATCTCTTAAAGTGATTGATCGAATGCCTTATCGATCAAGGAGGATTTTTGGGATTTCTCTTGTGAATGTCGAGCCTTATTTGAGAAGGCGTAGGAGCAATTCGATGGGTGATTTTCACCCAGTAGTTTCAAACGCAGTGGAGAATGATCCTCCATCTGGGATTGTTGTTTTTGTGGGTGGTTCTGGTGTCAATGTCAGTATAGAGAGGAGTGCTCCACTCATCTCTAGAGTTTTATTTCCAGTAGAAGAAGCTGAAGTAGAGGAAGTCCCTCAGACTACTGAGTCTCTTCCATCTCCTCTTCCTATTAGTTGTCCTGACGTTCTTCGGTACATCGGGCCCGAGTCTCAGAGACTAGCTATTCCTTTTTCATTATATCCCTTTCTTTCGATGGCCATGACTTGGAACATAGTTTCGGCTGTGAACACTACAAGTGTTCAGACTCCTCTTTCAGTTGAGGGAGGAGGAACTATTTCCATATCGACAATCACTTCTAGTGCTGCTATGTTTGGCTCTGGAAACACCCAAGCACATGCTTCTCAATATGGTCCCTTTTCTTATGGAATGCCCACTACTGAAATTCCTTCTTTCTCCTTTTCTGCTACTTCATCTATAATCACACCCATACCTTCTATGGATAGTGGATCAACTTCGTTTCAATGGTTCCCCTTTGGAAGTGGGCACATCCCTCATTCAAACCCTTCCATAGGATTCTTTCCAATTTCACCTCTCAGAGTCAGGGTTTTAATCCTTTTTCTAGAGGTCAAAGCTCTAATGTCTTTTCGGGATGGAACCCTGCTTTTACAGCGTTGGGAGTTGGGAGTCAGTTTCTCACTGGTCAACAAGGGAATGTTCCTTTCCCTTCATCGAGTACTTCTTAAGAATTTTCTGCATTTGCAAATGCTTGGAACCCTTACCAAGGGGTTTTTTCTTCGTTCTATACCTCGGTTGGAGGGAATGTTCCTGTGTATAGTAAATCTATGTTGGGAGGAGATCCTTCTTCGAATGTTGGGTCGCAAGGATTTTCTTATGGCCCAACATTTTCTATGAACAACATCTAGCAACTTGGTGCCTCAACAAATCTAGGTTATTCTTCTTAGAATGTGGGGAATCCTTCCTATGGGGGATGGAATTCCCAGGCTCCTCCACGCTTACCATTTATGGAAACGTTAAAATTTCTAGAGCTATCAAAATTGACTAACGATCCTATTTGGTATAGTCCAGTTTTCCCTTCAGTCCCCACCAAGCTCCACTTAGACATTCCAAAGTTTGAACGGAAGACTGGTGAGGATCCGGCAGATCATATCGCCACTTTCCATTTATGGTGTTCATCAAACTCCCTGATTGAGGACTCGATTAGGTTGAGATTATTTCAATGAACCTTAACTAGAAATGCAGCCAAATGGTACATAGAGTTAACTAGGGGCAGTTTTTCTATTTTTTTAGAGTTGACTACCGTGTTCGTAAATCATTTTCAGTTACATGTCCGTTATGACACCAGGACTAACCTTGTGGCCAATTTTCAGCAAGACAAAGCAACTCACATTTCTCACCATATTCAAGAATGGTGAAGAAGGAAGAGGCTTATTAAAGCCCAAATCCCAAATGAATTCCTTCTTGAATGTTTTTTGAAATCTTTATAGCCATAAATTTCTAAGGATGTATCCCTTTCAGGGGTATTTTCCAAAGAGCAGGCTATTTTTGAGGCTCAGCAGCTAGAAATGATTTATTCTTAGTCTGGAGTCCTTAATAAAATTTTGGCGGATGTTCCTCACTCCAAATTGGACTTAGCCAAAACTAAACTTGGTCCTCATGGTGATAGGCTTATCAGTTCGATTGATAGCAGTACGGCTAACCTGCTAAGTCAATTGTAGCAGTTGTTTATACAATTTGTTTCTTTTGGTCAAGTTGTGCCTTGAGTATCAACTCCTTCCCAGTCCTTGGTAATTAATTTTGTTCAAAATTCTAACCCCAAAGGAAATAAACAATATTATGGGAAGAAGAAGGGACAGAATAACAAGAAAAAGGGTGAGGATGGGAAGGGGAATGCGAACAAATCCAATGATCATGTTGGAAAGGGTAAAAAGGATAATAAAAATAAACTGAAGTTTCCATGCAAATTGTGCATGATGGAAGGGTATTGGATCTCTCGTAGTTGTTCCTTCAACCACTCTTCTGACTGTATTTGATGTTCATTCTCACAGGCTACATGCTATTGTTCCAGCTTTGCCCATTTGTGTTGGGGGAAAAAATGTTAATATCAAAGTTGAGATAGTTGATGCAAGCTTAGACTATAACCTTCTATTGGGGAAAAACTGGATCTATGAGATGGATGCCATTTCATCCTCTTTATTTTGTATTGTTTGTTTCCCTCACGAAGGAGAATTGTCATAGTTGACCAACAAGAATTTTCTCCTGTATATTCATCATAAACTATGCCAATATTACGGAGTGATTTATGAGATTATTAAAGAAAGGAGTTCCATTATTTTTGGATGACTTTGCTCAATGCTCATTCGATGCTTTGAAAAAAGCATTGACCTCTGCTCCTTTATTGAGACCACCCGATTATAGCATGGATTTCATCTTGTATCTCACAGTAGCAGAATCTACCATTGGTATGGTTCTGGTTCAGGAAGATGATTCCCTTTCCGAGCATGTCATATACTACCTTAGTCGACGCTTGGTAGGTCCTGAAATTTGCTATTCTCGGATAGAGAAACTTGCTTTAGTAGTTGTTCATGTTGTTTAGTAGCTCATACATTACATTCTCCTTCGCAAAACTTATGTTTTGGCAGCAGTCAATCCATTTCAGTTTGTTCTCAGTAGGCACCCATGGACACTCCTCTTCCAGGAAATTGGAGGAAAGAGGATGCTACTTCTCTAGAAGTAGTGGATTCTACTGTCTACATGCAGTTAGTAGGTTCACTGATGTACTTGGTGAACACCAGACCAAACATTTTCTATGCAGTTAACCAGCTGAGTCAAGTTATGGTTAAGCTGACCAAGCTCTTTTGGAAGGCGGGGCAGCATGTCTTGAGATATCTTAGGGGCACTATAAAGTATGAATTATGGTATAGATAGATAGAGGGTTGTGAATCTTCAAGGCTTCATGGATACAGATTAGGCAAGCAGTCCATCGGACAGAAAGAGCACATCAGGAGGGATCTTTAGCATGGGATCGAAAGCAACTTCCTCGTACAAAAGGAACATTAGGGTAATTTTGAGGTCTAAAATGGGCCTCCTAAGGAAATAATAAAATAATAGCTAAAATTAAAAAATAATATTTATGAATTTGAAATTCACTTTTTGCACCACTATCCAAGTAACCATAGTTAAATTCAATTCAAAAGTTGTACCAAAATAAAATTAATAAAAAAATTGTATTGATGTGACTATAAATAAGGATGAGCTTTTCAAGAAAAATTCATTATCATTGAACAACTAATGCATTTGTCCTTTGTACTTAAATATCTTAAAATAAAATTTAAATATAAATTTATAAATTCTTAATTATATTATATGCTATTAATTAAAATTTATATTATTTAAATTCTATAGTAACATGTAATTAATATACTATATAAAAATAATATAATATAATGAATGTATAGATATATGCATTATTTCTTTCAAGAAATATGAAATGAAAATAATAAATTTTTATTCAAAAAGTCTGAAATGACATTTATTATGAGTACTTTACTTTGACTTTAAAAGTACTTAGAGCACTACCATGTTTAACCATGAGTTTTTATCCACCATTAAGAATGTGACAAGTAAGTATCTTTAACTCAAGCAATGCCACCTCAACCATTAGGGATGATGTCATAACCTAAAAGGAGGCCCATTTTATACCTCAAAATTCCCCTAATGGCAGTGATCTATGGCACTCAGTTCAATAGAGGCAGAGTACATGGAAGAAATTCAAGTTTCATGTGAGGCCATCTAGATGAGAAAGATCCTCATTGGTTTGTTTGGTTCTAAGATGGATCCGACAATGATACATTGTGATAACCAAAGTTTCATTAAACTCTCGGTTAATCTTGTGTTTCATGATAACTCCAAGCACCTAGACATTCGGCACCAACATCTCAGATATTGTGTTTAGAGGCGTATAATGTTACTTCATTACATTCCCACGGAAGATCAGGATGCAAATATTCTGATGAAGGCGCTCACGAGGAGAAAATTAAAACACCATAGAGGCATGATCAAGGTGGTAGATAATCCCCTTCTTGTTGAGAGGGAGTGTTGAAGTCCAGCAAGAAATTGCAGCACCTACACTAGTGTGGGACCATGAGTTCCAAGCAGCACCTACACTAGTGTGGGACCAGGAGGTCTTAGCAGCACCTACACTGGTGTGGGCTAAATTTGGTGCAGTTTCTATTGTAATTTTCCCTTAATTAAAATGGACAATAAAATGTAATCTTTTCTCATAATCACTTGTAATAGTTAACGGATTGTGATAAACTCATTTAGCTCATGAATTTCGATTTTAGGGTAGTTGGTGAGGCATGCAGAGTAGTTCTAGTTGTAACAGAGTTCGAAGTGTAGTTGGTGCATTATTTTAATGCATGTGTAATCAGTTAACTCAGTTAAGTGAGTTAAAGTCAGTTATGCTAGTTGTAACTATTTTTTGCACTAGTGAGAGATCTGGTGAATTAAATATTATTTAATTCACAATCAGTGATCTAACATGCAGCTGATGATTTACTATTATTAGTTGCATGCATGTCCATTCTAGTGGATAACCAGTTGAGATATAGGTGAAACAGATGTTAACTATCAGTTGTAGGATTATTAGGTTGCGCCCATGCAACCAAACACTCATTGGATTGCCCATGATCCTTGCGCAGTTTAGGAAGGAAAAAATTCCTAAAGAATACAGATTGCATTCATCAGAAATTGCGCAAGCAAGGCAGGTTGTTTAGAGGTTGAGAATTGGCCAAGTGTTTGTTGGTCTTCTCCAAGACATTATGAGACAATTAGCTGAGTACAGGAGACTCTTGTGAGAAGAGTGTATTGTAATTGTCTCATGTATCCATGTTGAATATAAAATAGAAGATAGTGGGATTTTGAGAAACAAGCTTTCCCTGAGAAATTATCTGTGTTATGGTTTGATTTATTCTTCTTTCCTTCATGTGACTGGCGATTGTGTTTAGTTTCTGCAATTGATTTGTAGAATTGATTCTATATCTGGCTTTAGTACATTGTTAGATCAGATTGAATCCATGATATACATAATGTTTGTATAATTTCTACAAATAATCCCACTCTCACTATGCTCTATTAACCTGTTGGCAGTATGTATATTTGTTTTCACTAATAGTGGTTTTTTTTGTTCATATCCTATTTCTATCATTTGCATTTGTAGAGAATTATATTATGTTTGAAATAAAAATATTTTCACTTCTATATGTTTATGTCTATGTTTCTATACCATTATGTCTATGGTTTCTCCCTGTAGTGTTTGTGTTAAGGTTTTAAGTTTTTTTTTCCTATTTGTATCTTGTAGCTTTTGATAGATAAGGTAACATATTATTTGAATTTGAATTTGAATTTATCTCTTGAATATGGATCAAGTGGAGTAGCAATAAGGGATAGATGGACAAATGACAAGTGTTATTGTTCAGTCTCATTAATTGAAGTAGTTAATTCCAATGAATGAAGGTATTCACAGTGGAGAGGAGGGAACCAAAGAGATGTAACAATGATATTTTTTGTAGCCACGACAAGTATGTTTATTGTATTTATTTTATATTTATATTTCTATTCATGATTTATTCATTAGTTTTGGTTCCATATATTAGAGTAGAATTTTTTTGTCCTTCCTCAAAGCCCATAACTGACCCTATCAATCTGTCATTCTTACATTCATTTGACTTAATTTTTCTTCCTTTGTTTTGACTTGATTTCCATTCCTTCCTCATCAAAACCTATAACCCACCCTATCAATCAGTCATTCTTGCATTCATTTGACTTGACTTTTCCTCCTCTATTTTCACCTGGTTTCCATTCATGTTTTTTTGTCTATATAAACCTAGCTAAGTTATTAGCATGAGTCCCAAACTAATGGTATACCTAAAGATACCAAAGAAAAAACCCCTCTCTTTGAGTCTTCTAGCATTGATTTCTGAACAATAGCTCCATATTTATTTATATTTCATCTCCTCCCGTGCCTGATAATATTTTTATATTTTTATAGTTAATTATTTATCCCTAATCCCATTAATATTTTTATCTACTATAAAAAAGGAGAGAAGACTACTGCTCCTGCACTAGGGTTTTCTTCACCTCTGCTACGGCGCTTCCATTCTTCAAAAATCTCTGCACCTACTACATGCACAAAAATCATTGATCACAAGCACGTACACTGATTCACCACTCATGGATTCGCCACAGGGGAAGGCCCACAGAGCCTCCCCCACTGTCACTATCATAGCCAATCAAAAACATTCTGCTGAAATACCGAGGCCGTCATCCGATCATGTACAGGCCTCGGCCACAGTCAACAGCTCCAAGGGCCAAGCAAGAGCCCAACAAACACAAGGGGAATCGCTGAAAGAGCACGCAGACAAGGATCCAAACATGACAGACACCACAGCCCTACCAAAAGCGACTTCTGCAACCTACAAACCAATAGTGGTAGATCGACCCAAGATCGATCTCGCAAGTCACAGAATCAACGCCCAGATCCAGTACATGAAAGATCATGCGCTGATCGGAAAATTTGTGGGTTTCTAGCCAACGGAAAATGCCTTGCATGGCTGGATCAAATCTAAATGGAATCCAAAAGGACAGATCACGCTGTAGCTCAGACCCAAAGGATTCTTTACTGCCATCTTCACCTATCTGGAGGACAAGAATCGCATCATGAATGAAGGCCCATATTTCTTCAACTCCTCAGGGCTCTACCTTCGGGACTGGGTTGAGCTCTTCAATCCGGACAAGGAGGATCTTAACTGGGCACCTGTATGGATCAGGCTCTACTCGCTGCCTCTGGAGTATTGGGATGAGGAATCCTTGAGAGAAATTGGTAACGGACTCGGAGAATTTATCAAAATCGCAGAGGATACCAAGCTCAGGAGATACACCTCCTATGCTTGACTCTACGTCTTCATGCATCTAGCGCAAGCCCTCCCTGACTCAGTAAGTCTCTATCACGATGATTTTGAATGGGTTCAATCCATATATTACGAGCATGTACCTTTCAGATGCCGTAAATGTCATGCTCATGGCCATCTTTTCAAGGATTTCCCTCTCAATCCTTCTCCCAGCAAACCCTCTGAGGCCTCCTTCGGGCCTGATGCCGATGGCTTTACCAAAGTCCAATCCCGAAGGCATCACAACAACAAATCCTCTGCTGGAGCTCCCAAATCCAATCCTCAAGCCTCAAACCTAACCTCTTCAAGCAATAGCTTTGAAATCCTTGCCCACATTCCTCCTTCAGCCCCTGATAACCCTGGTTCAACGGACATTCCTACTCCCATGACTGTCTCGAAATCAGCCTCTGACCTCCCAGCCTCTTCAGACCAACCTGCGCTATCTCCTGAGGCTTCCCTCCTACCTCTCAAGCCCACCTCTGTCTCTGATTTAGGAGAAGCCCTCTCCCTCCAAATGGAGCTAGAAACCTCTGAAATGCCCAACATCCAGATCAGTTTCATGGATTAAGGTCCCGAGGGGGTGGACATTGGTGAGCTAGACATCTTTACTCTGGAACAAGCTTGCAGGAAAGAAGACTTTGATACCATATCTGAGAAACAGATCAAAAATCTTGCAGTCACCCTTTCACGTGCTTTGCAGCATCAAATATCCCTTGGAATCCAAACAGGAGGCCCTTGGGATGGCAAGAAACTCTTTAAGGACTCAAAAAAAGGAGGAAGAAAAATTGATCTACAAACGAACATCCTCATTGGAGAAATGTTAATGGAATTTGGTAGGTACCCTAAGCTTACCAAGTTCTTTCAACCTCTGGAAGATAGTTCCCAATGAAGCTCATTTCTTGGAACATAAGGGTTCTAAACAGCCCCACTAAGTTTAGAATGATTAAAAACATGGTACAGTTGGAAAAGCCTCAGGTCGTCTTTCTGCAGGAGACCAAATGCACAAGCTCTACGCTGGGCCCCATTCTTTCAAGACCCTGGCCGTGCTGCAACTCTATAGCTGTCGATGCTTCTGGATTCTCAGGTGGAATCGCCATTGCCTGGGATCCGTAGGCTATCTCAATCAATGATGCACACGCAGCTCATAACTTGATTCAAGCAACTTTTCACATCTTGGGTACAAATTTGCATGGACACTTCTCCAATGTATACTTCCCACAGGACATACAAAGGAAAATAGCCTTGTTAAACACAATAGAAATTCTCAACTCCAACAGAACTCACCCTCTGTGGATACTTGGGGGTGACTTCAACATGATCACAAAACTAGATGAGAAAAGAGGCGGTCGTGCAAAACTAGAAGGAGATAGCGATCACTTCAAAGGCTTCATTCATCGCAATTGGCTGATAGACCCACCCTTCGCCAATGGAATTCATACCTGGAACAATAAATGAGCAGGATCACAACAAATAGCCTCCAAATTGGATCTTTTTCTACTATCTGACAATGCTATCCACATCGGGGGTGACTTTCAAACCTCTATCCTGCCTTTTGCAGCATCACATCACTGGCCCATTTCACTGCTATGGTCCAGACCAGGAAACACCACCAAAAGGCCATTCCGCTTTAAAGCCTTCTCTCTCACACATCTAGGCTTCAAGGAAATGGTTCAATCTGCCTGGAATGCCTTCATCCCTCCACCAGGCTCCAAGATGTATCAATTTCAGCAGCACCTCAAGGATCTCAAGACCCACATCAAAAGCTGGAACCACTCCACCTTCGGCAACATCTTTCAACATCAAAAGCAGCTTGAAAAATAAATGGAGGAGCTTCAGACACACATCATTCAAGAGGGAAGAACTGAAGAGTTGACATTGAAAGAGAAAAACCTTCTTAAACAGCTAGAAGAAAGGCGACAGCAGGAAGAAATACTCTGGAAGCATAAATCTCGCATTCGCTGGTTAAAGGAGGGAGAGCGGAACAAAAAATTATTTCACCGTTCCACCATACATTGTAGGATGTACAACACCAACAATTTCCTTCAAAACCAGGTAGGAGAAAGATTAGAAGAACACCAGGCCATCGAAGCAGAACTCACAACACATTTCAAAACTGTGCTGCAGGAAGAGAGAACGGACAGGCAACCAACTATTAACAAGATTCTTCCCCACATTCCTAAACTCATCATGGATGAACATAATCAGCTACTCCTTCAACTTGTTTCACTCTTGGAGGTTGAACAGGCTGTCACTCAGAACAAAGAGGGCAAAGCTCCAGGACCAGATGGCTTCACAACCAGCTTCTTTCATCACTTCTAGGATCTGATAAAAAACGAGGTCTGGCAACTAGTTGAGGAGTCCAGAACCATGCACTGGCTCCTTCCATCTCTCAATGCCACCTTTATTTCTCTTATTCCCAAATTTTACTATTCTTCCACCCCAGAAAAATTTAGACCCATTGCCCTCTGCAACGTTATCTACAAAATCATATCCAAGGTTATTGCCAACCGGCTCAAGCCACTCCTACCCATTCTCATCTCCTCTGAGCAGACTGGGTATGTAGAAGGTCGTCAAATCCTGGACGACATCATCCTTACCCACGAAGTCATTCACTCCTTGAAGTAGATTAAAAACCCTGCCATGCTCCTGAAGATCGATCTATCAAAAGCCTTTGACAAGCTCAGCTGGAGCTACATCCGCCAAGTGCTAATGGCCTTTGGCTTTAACTCCTCCTGGATCAGATGGGTCATGAGTTTAATCTCTTCCTCTTTCTTTTCCATCCTTGTCAATGTTCTTCCCTCCCAGCCTTTCTCTCCTTCTCGTGGCATCCGTCAAGGTGACCCCCTGTCCCCCTTCCTTTTTTTTCTAATGGCCGAAGGGTTAGGAAGATTTATCAAACAGGCGCTGCACCAGAAGCAGATTCGAGGCATTTCTTTCCATGGCTCCTCAGCCATCACGCATCAGCAATTTGTGGATGACAACATGCTTTTTGGGCACCCCTTTGCCCAAGAAGCTTGCTCGTTCAAAACTATCCTCGACACCTTCGCCGAAGCCTCGGGCACCTCTGTTAACGCTTCCAAATCCCAAATTTTCTTCTTCAACACTGCGCTCCCTACTCAGAATCGTATAGCCAGAATCATGGGTTTTACCATCGCCAAGCTACTGGCCAAATATCTGGGCGCCCCCCTTATAGATTCTGCCCTTAAGCATTCCTCTTGGAAACTTCTCCTTGACAAACTTGAAGCCAGACTCTCCTCCTGGACTTTTCGCTCCGTCAATCTGCCCAGCCGGCTCATTTTGGTCAAGTCTGTCTCACATTCTATGCCGCTTTACCTTTTCTCGGTCCTGGCAGCACCCAAATGGGTCCTCAAACAAATTAAGGCACTTCAATGGAACTTCCTCTGGGGAGCCTCCGGCCAAAACTAGAAATGGGAACTAGTCAAATGGGTGACTATCTGCACTCCCAAGCACGCTGGCGCCCTGGGCCTTCGGGATCCACAACACAGCAATGCAATAATGGGTGCAAAATTCTAGTGGAAATGGCTATCCATGCCTCACAGCCCTTGGGCAAAGCTCTGGACCGACAAATATGCCAACCACAGAGCTGCCTCTGAGCTCATCAGACTCACCTCAGCTGACTCAGGTTCTTTGATCTGGAATGCAGCCAAACAACATCACCAACTGATCCAAGAGCACTGTTTTTGGGAAGTTCATAATGGTCAGGATGCACGTTTTTGGATAGATGCCTGGTAGCAACGGCCTAAACTCCTCACCTCCATAGATCCTCATCTTCTGCAGCATGAGATCCATTCCCTAGAGGCCCAGGTCACTCAATTCTAGGAGGAGAATCCCATTCAAGGCTTCAGACAATCGAAAGCGGCAGCCATCTGTCCGAATCAGCAGCACGAGCAGGTACATGCGGAGCTAGATAAGGAGCTAAATAGCAGGAAACTCAAATACTCGGAGCAGCAGGACATCTTAAGGTGGGGCTACACGTCCAAAGGCAAGTTCACAACCCAGGAAGCTTACTCTCTGCTCACTCGAAATCATGAGCCCATCGACTCCATCTGGATGGAGCTCTGGTCCCCGCATCTTTGGCCCAAAGTCTCCACATTCATGTGGCTTCTTTGTCACAGAAAATTCCTCACCTGGGACAATCTAATCAAGCGGGGCTTCACAGGACCATCCCGATGTCTCAACTGCAACAACCAAGAAGAAAACATCCAACATCTCATGCTCACTTGTACTTTGGCAGCTCTTTTATGGGACAACATAAGCCTCAAATGCAGAAGGGAGGGCAGGAATAGGGAAGATCTAAACACAATCATTCGTAACTGGCCAGTAGCCCCCTACAACTGTTCTCTCCTCAACTCCCTATGGCAACTCATCCCAGGCCTCACGCTTTGGACCATCTAGAAAGTAAGGAACAAGCGAGTTTTCAAAAGCCAAAGTACCCCTCACGATGTCCTCTGAAGCAATCTCTGCAGGAACCTCCAAGAAACCCTGGGACTTCGAAACTGGCATCAGGATGACTTCCCTTCACAACCCATCAAAAAATGTATCTGGGATAGCTGGCAACTCAATCTTCCCCTTAACCCCTCACCAACCAAGCCACAAGGACCGCAACCCCATGCCACCAGCAAATGGGTCCACCCTCCAGATGACACTCTGAAGCTCAACTTCGACGGAGCATCTAAAGGAAATCCAGGGGAGGCTGGATTTGGGGGAATGTTCAGGGACCACCGGGGAAACCCTCTGCTCACCTATTTTGGATCTATTGGCTGAGACACTAACAATTTGCTGGAGCTAGAAGGACTTTGGCAAGGACTGCAATTAGCTCAGATGCATAACTACTTCCCTCTAGAGATCGAGGGCGACTCACAAATTCTCATCAACATGGTCCAGAAGCTACTCCAGGGCTCTCCCCCTTCGCGAGTCTCTGACAGTTGGAGGTTAAATACTAGATTGGAACTTATTGCAGATTGGATGCAACAGAATAGAGCCATTGTTCTCAAGCACGTAAAAAGATCTAGTAATCAAGTCGCTGATCTACTGGCTAACAGAGGAGTCACCAGCGCTCAAACTCTTTTTGCTGTTCCTCTTTCTAATCTCAATGACAACAAAATCTTACAGGACTGCACTCAGTTGGTGCAATAAGACAATACTACCCCGGATGTGGGTGTATTTCTGTGAAGTGATGGAATTCAATGGGAAGGACGGCACGTGGCAAGGCCACATGGTCGCCTGCAACCCAAATTTATGGTGCCTCGATTGCAATAATACCACAGGCCGTCAACTTCAATGGCATTTACGTCGGTGGGGAAGACGAGGCCGTGAGCACTTCAATATGCCGTCCTTCGACTCCAGAATCTCATTCACCACCCCAGCGCTTAATTTCTTGGCTCTGCTGTAGGTCAATTTGTTTGTTTCCATGAAGTTTCATCCTCCTCCGATCCGCTCTGGCTGCCCTCCTGAAGTGAAGCTTCCCAGCTCTCGCACTGCGTTGGGAAAACGCTGTCATTTGTATTGTTGTTTGGAGTTCCTTCCTGATTATCACCATTCACATAGTCCTTTCTGCCCCTTGCATATTGGCATCTCATCTCAGCCTTCTTTGCCTGTCACCTTACATCCTTCTCTCGCCGCTCAAAGTGTTTCTCCCCGCTCGCACAATTCTGGTGGGACTATGCGCATACTTAGGCACAGACTCAGGTGTCGCAGAGGCAGCACCCGAGCCAGGCCCTCCAATCTCCGTCGCTCGTCTCCCTCCAATTCTTCGACCTTCGCCTCTAATAGCTCTCATGGCCGAACTCCTGACATGATTAGCAGGCGTAGGCACGGGTGTGGGCACGATAGGAATCTCCCCTCCCCTTCGCGTGGCGACCATGTCCCTCTGTCTTCACCCTGCCTCCGCATTGCAGACTCTACTCATCTTGTCAACCCTTCCATGGCTTTGTTTCATTTACAATGTCTTACCTCTCAGCCTCTAGTGGTCACGACCGTCTCTTTCACTTTCAAAGAAATCCCGCAAGCTGGCTCTGACCTTCTGCCTCCTGCGCACCCTTCCAACTAGTAAAGCCCCTCTGGAATTTCTCTGGTCACTCAAACTGGCGATCAGGAAAATTCTCAGAAAGCTGGCGGTGGCAGCTCTTGCAACACTCCGAAAGTAGGTGCCGACAGCTCTTTTCCACAACAAGTCAAAGACATGCAAACAGATCGTGGCGAGGCGGGCGTAGCAGCAATTCCAAAAGAAATGGCAACACGAAATGATCCCACTCCGGATGATGATGAAGGCTACTGGTGCAGAATCGAAGAAGAGCCTCCCTCTGGCGACTATGGTCTCTAAGGCAGGCAACTCCAATCTAGTTATTTTGTTCCGAATTTTTGTCGTGTTGGTGTTTTCAAAAGTCATGGTCATTTGGTATGTAAAACTACAGTCACAGTCTTATGATTTTGTTCAAAGATGGTTTCCTCATTCGAGGCAGCTCTCATACTTTCTTAAGGCTAGTTTCCCCTTGTGGGTAGCCCATTTTTGCTATTTTTCTGAACTCTTGAAGCCTCTGAAGGCAGTATGCCGTATGTACCATATGTTCCAGTAATAGAATTTAGACTTACTTAGAAAAAAATAAATTTATCTACTATGTTTTTTAATTTTTTGATTTGTTTTTGGTAGGTAGTCCCACTAGTCTCTCTTATTTTATTTTTTAATTCCCCCCCAAAATTCCTTTTTGTATTTTTGAAGTGATTGTATTTTTGTCTATTCTATATTTTCCACATTTTATATATTGCAAACTAGAAAGTGTAACTTAATAAATCTGGAAGTCTAGATAACCATGATAATATATATTACACATTTTAAGAGTAGGTGGCTTTAGGTATTTTGTGGGAATTTCCAAGGGATCTAGATTAGTTTATGTATAAATTTGTAAAACCCCACATATGGCCAACAAATATATCAAAAACCTTCTATATGTGTCAAATGATAGGTTCTCAAGGCTAGAAGAATAGACTATAGATACCAACCATAACATGAATATCCTTATGCAAGCTCTTGAGAACAAGTTGGGAGTCACTGAAGATGGATGTTCCAACTTGGAGGTCAAATCAGAGGGTAGATTAAGGGATAAGGATGAACCAGAGAGGGAGTCTATGAAAGTACGCAAAAAGGAATAACCTAGTTCATGTTTCACTCACCATTCATAGTCATTGTTAAATATGGAGACAAAGGTCTACATCAAGCCATATAAGGTTAGATTGATGCTTTGAATTTAAATCACTGATTACAATAGTTATAGCTTTATTTTAGTGTTCCCCACATAGAGGAAGGACATAAAATTTTAATTTATTGTCTAAAATTAGAGGGCCATGCCCAAACATGGTGGGAAAGGCAGACTAAAACCACAAGACTAGAGGGATATCCTATAGTGAATAAGTGGGAAGATTTAAAAACTTTTATAAAGTCACCTTTCTACCTTATCAAGTATCTAGACGACTAGTGGATTTAGTGGAATTACTTCAAGTGTAGACGAGGGTTGAGTGTATAGGAGTACATGAAATTTAGGAAGATGAAAATAAGTTTGGGTATCTCTCTAAAGAACCTAGACACGTTCCTCAAATGTTTTAGGGGTTTAAATAGATCTCTAATTAAGTAATATATGTTCAAACCCGTAACAATGATGATGTTTGTGTACAGAAACAATACCTAGAGAAAATACACCCAAAGAAAATGAGATAAAGTGGGTCAAAGTAGAATTATTAACATTACGATTTTTGGGAAGAGGAGAAGAAGTGGAAAGGGGGGAAAGAGAAAAATACAATAGCTATAGCACATCAATGAAAAGATCTAAAAAACCACTAAAACCATTGTAACATTGAAATTAATTTAGAGAAGTGTTGGAAATTACATCTAGATCTCAACTCAAACAACCAAAATAATGATGTTAAGAATACAAATCTCACAGCCATAGATTCATGTAATTAGGTGGAAAAAATCTCATATGTGGATGAGAAGATTGTACATTCATTAATGCGGAATGGGATGAATCTAAGTAGCCTTCAAAAATAATAAGAGAATGAAATGATCATACTCTTCCATATAAAGACACAAGTCAAGAACACTAAAATTGATTCTCTATTGGACTGTTGATCATATGACAATCTCATAGCAATAAATTTGGTTCTGAAATTGGGATTGAAGACTCATGAACATCATATCCCAAAACCATTAGGATGTGTGAACATGGAGGAAACAATAAAGGTAAAAAACCTACGCAGAATCAAATTTAATATCATTGCTAATTTTATTGAATAAGTAGAGTTAGATGTAGTTCCACCTGATGTATGTGGATTTATGTTTGGAAATCCATACATGTACATGTGGGATGTAATATTTGTGAAAATATCCATCTAGTGCCACCTCATCAAGGATGGAAAATTCTTCTTCATGGAGATACATGAGGAAAATTTGAATTTGTTGGTAAGTGCCAACTAATAAAAGAAACTAATAAATTCTATAAAGAAGGATGCTTTACTATTTTTAAGATAAAATTAATCTATAAAATATTTAGTGAGAGAGAGGTCATCCCTAGAGGGGTCTATGAAAGAAAAAAAAAATTGAAAGAGTTGCTACATGCATACAAGGTTGTGCTCAAGAAGCCTAAAGGGCTACCACCCAAGAGGGAAGTGGAGCATTAGATCCAATTGTTTCCAAACTCTCCATTACCAAACATTGGATTGTATAGCTAATCATTTATAAACAAAAATTAGTTGAAGAAGTAGTTGTAATAACTATCAGAAGATGTTGTTATTCGACCAAGTACCTCACATGTGGGTCAACCATTATAATTGTGCCTAAGAAGGATGTGTGATTTGAATGGAAAGTGGCATCTACCAATGGTATACTTTTATCCACCCATGGAATTTACCATGGTATTGTAAGTGACATCCACCCATGGTACCCATTAACCCATGGTATTTACCCACCAATGGAATTTACCTATGGTATTGTAACTAGAAAATGATATTAGTAACAAGTTGCATTTTGTAAAAGGACAGATTGTCCACCCCAATGTAGCTTTTACAATTATTCTCTATTTATTAAAAAAAAAAAAATACCTTGTGGGTTTGTTTATTGTGTTTTCTCATATTTTTTTGGCATTTCAATTTTTTTTAGATCTCGGGGGCCTCCCCCAATATCCGGATTAGTGGTATCATCTTCACATTATGGCTCCATGGGAGTGAGGGTTTGAAGCATATTCCAGTTTCAAAGTTCTGCAACAATCTTCAGAAAACTTCATGCAAGTGTTATGATATCCACAATAAATTTTAGAAGGTGAAGATAGTTCATTTGAATATATTTTATGTTAGCTCAAATTGGTTTTTTACAAAACTTTATTTCGCTTCTCGGTTTGAGGTATTTGAGAAATTGAAGTTACAGATGTCTGGAATGTTACGTTACCGCACGTACCATGAGTTTCACGAATAATTTTCTCCCTCCACAATTCATCAAAATTCAAGTGGATTATATCAATGGAAATATCTATGTAATACCTCAAATATTTCTTTTACATAATTTTATTTCATCACCTGTATTAGAAGTTATCATCAAAGTTATAGGAAGAGTTCTATTGGTAGAAAAAAAATGTGAAATAAGACTTTACAACATCTCATTGGATAGGATAATCTACCAGACAAGACACCATATTGACAAGCATAACGGTTATGGGTCAACCACAAACCCAAGGTTATGGGTTAATGACACGAAACCCTTGTCATCGAAGTCCATTTGCTAGGTCACACATTTTTAGTATCATAGTTTGTCACATGCATTATAGGGTATCTCTATCCTCATATATTCATTCATCATGGTTATGGGTCATCCACAAACCCACGCTTCATCAAAGTCCATTTTCTAGGCTGCACAATGTTAGTAACATAGTTGGTCACAAGCATTACATGGTATCTCTATTCTTAGATCTTCCTTGATCATGGTTATGGGTTAACCCCACAAAACCCTTCTCTTCAGTGGATCTTCATAATCAACAAAGGATTATCAAGAGATAACTTCACGCAATGGGGACCATTGCTTCTTAAGGAGGGAGGAATGATATAAATGGAAAGTGTAATCCAGCTATGGTATTCATCTACCCATGGTATTGTAAGTGGCATCCACCCATGGTATTCATCCATCAATGGTATTTATCCACCCATGGAATTTACCCATGGTATTGTAAGTGGCATCCACCCATGGTATTCATTCACCCATGGTATTTACCCACTCATGGAATCTACCTATGGTATTGTAACTAAAATTTTTTGTAAGTAACTAGTCTCATTTTGTAAAATGACAAATTTTCCACCACATTGTAGCTTTTAAAATTATTCTTTGTTTAATAAATAAATAAATAAATCTTCATGTTTTTGTTTAATTTGTGTTCTCATATTTTTTTTGCATTTCATTTTTTTTAGATATTAGGGGCCTCCCCAAAGATTTAGATCAATGTGACTTGGTGGATGTGCATTGGTTATGTTATCACTTCCCCCAACATCCTAAGGTTGAGAGTGGTATTGAACGAACATAACCACGGAGCAAGCTCTAGGTCAGGTAGCTAGCCCTACCAGGACCAGCGAGGGCTCTCTCATTGTCACTTTGTAGTCAATGTAACGACTGAACATATGTTGATCTTAGGCTAGGTATGTAAGCTCAGTAAATACGATTTTTGTTTGATGTTTTAAGTGTTGGATAGGAATGTCAGTGAGGAGGTTAGTTCTAGGGTTTTTAGGTCTCAATTTCAAGGTAAATTTGCATAGAATGTGTGAGGATATATAGGTAGCTTTAAAGCATGCTTAATTGGTCATTGGGTATAGGATGAAGTGACAGAAAGTATGAATGAGTATTAAGGTGAATTCATTCATTATAAGAACATATACATATCATGTAAACCTTGTATAAAACAGAGCATGAACATCCATGATTTCTACTTATAAAATTATAATATGTACACATGGAAGCATGTATCTAAAAGAGGAAAAAATATCATTCAACATGAATAGATAAAAATATAGAGAAATAAAAAATTATCCAATGCACACCACAATATTCTCAACGCAAGTTCTGCAAGACTATCTTTCATTTCATTCCAAAAGGTTGTACAATAGCTCCACTGCAAAATAATACTATCCAACCCAAAAAAAGACTAAAGAGAATCTACTTATAGAAAATATGAACCATGACACCTCATAGGGTCAAAATCCCATCCAAAATGCATCATAAATACATGAGATGAGTCATTTCCTAGATTCTATGGAAGTTAGAAACCATTTCCTAAATTTCAGTTATGAACTAGGAGTGTGTGTCCCCCACATAAAATTACATATTCCCTCATTATAAGAGGCAAAAACCAACTCAATTACTCTAATGCCAAATCATATGATAGCAAAACCTCGAAATTATGACATTTTCTGAGCTTGAAAAGTATCCTGAGGAATCCAATGCAGATGTGTAACACTTTTTGAAAGATGTGTAATAGAATCTTACATTAGCATAACAGACATTTGCATCCATTTTTTATGCACTTTTAGGAGTCCAAATCCAATTCTGAAAGATAGGTCAACTATCCTTGTGTGTCTAGTTTGTAGAACATCTTCAATTTTTGAAAATGACCAATGGGAAGGCCTCCAAAAGTTCATTCTCCTAAGGTTATTCCATAAGCGTAACAAGGCCTCCAAAAAAGTGGGAGAAGCATAGAAAATGGGTGTTTTTTTGGCCTTATATGCAAAAGTAAAGCTTGTCATGCAAAAAGGCTTCTTGATTTGTGATGTACTCATCAAAATGCCTCCAACCATATAAGAAAATTATCATTTGGATGCCCCTAAAACAAGCATAATAAAATCTTGTAGAAATTATACAAACATATGTATATCAATGGATTCAATCTGATCAAGCCATGTATTGAAGCTAGATACCAAATCCTTCTACAAATCAATTGCAGAAAACAAACACGATCGCCAACCAAAACAAGTAACGAATGAATCAAATCAATCAAAACAAAGATATTTTCCTGGGGAAAGCTTGCTACTCAAATCCCCTATATCTTCTATTTTATATTCCACAAGGAATCATGAAACAATTACAATGCAATCTTCTCACAAGAGTCTCCTGCAATCTACCTATCGTCTCACATTGATCGAGGTAAAATCGGGCCAACACTTAGCCAATTCTCAGTCTGTCTTCAGTTTTCCTTGATCACACAATTCATGAGGAATGAAACCTATATTTTTTAGCAATTTCAGCCTTTCTAAACTGCGCAAGTATCATGGGAAATCCTGTGGTATTTTAAATGCATTCAGGTAGTTTACTAATAATACAACTAATAGTCAACTTCCCTTTAACCTTTGTCTCAACTGGGTCTCCACTGGAACTGACATGCATGTAGATATTAATAGTAAATCATCATTCACTTGATAGATCACTTCATGTGAATTAAATTTGATTTAACTCACATGACCTCTCACTAGTGCGACAACAGTTACAACTAGTTAGATTGAATTTAACTCACTTAACTAAGTTAACTAATTTCTCATGCATTAAACTAATGCACTAACTGCAACTTGAACTCTAAAACAAATATAATCACTCTGCATGCTTCACCAACCACCCTCAACTTGAAATTCATGAGCTAACTAAGTTTATCACACTCAGTTAACTATTACAAGTGATTATGAGATAATATTAAATTTTATTGTCCAATTCAATTAAGGGATAATTAAATAAGACACATTTCCAATTTATTAAATAAATTGAATTGCACACTAATGTATCGCTAGGACCCAACATTACATGACCTGTGGTCCCACACTAGTGTAGGTGCTTTCATGTTGCTTCTAGATGCCAGTTTCACTATTTCTTGTTGTAAAATTCAACAAATCTTTCTATGCTTATGTGAGGAATGAATTTCCATATTTGTGCAAAAATAAATAAAAAAAACCAAATTCTTCAAAATTTCTCAAAATTGGTTTTGTAGTACCTGTGAGCGATGGGATAAAAAACCAAGGAGGCTTCATCCATAAAATCTAAGTTATCCGTCTCTTTAAGCTTCATTTCAGTTTCTTTTATCCTTTTCTTTAGCCGTTTTAGCCTTATTTGTGAAATTATGTTCCTGGTGCGATAGTGATTTGCCATCTGTCTTTGGAGGTTATTGTCTCTCTTAGCTCTCTTTAGTAGATTCTCCAAATGTTCATTTACCCTTTCCAACCATATTTCTCTATTGTTGATTGATCTCCATAGCTATTAGCTCATCAAAAGTCAATTCTTCTGGTGGATGAACTAATTGTATTTCTAGTACCAATGCCCCTTTGATGCCTCTTGTCTTTGGCCTTGTTTTATGTGTTTTAGTCTCCATGTCCTGAATTTCATAAACATCTATGATCTTCTTACCTTTACCTTTATCTTCCTCTAGGTCTAACTTAGGTTTACTTTGTATCAGCTACTTCACCTTCAATTGAAAATTATCTTGCTGTAGGAAACTGATTTGAGAATTAGCAATGGAGAAGATCTCCCTCAACTCTGATATTTCCTCATCCTTCTCCCTAATAATCTCCTTAGCTGATTTAATCTCAACCTTCTCTTCTACCTCAACCTCCAATGACATTGGTTTTCTATGTTGGTGCAAAGGTGTTTCATCTTTATGCATGAGAGGTTGCTCCTCTATTTCACTTTGTTCAACAATAGTGTCAAGTGTAAGTACACTTTGATATATTTGGGTGCAAATACCTATCTCTTTCCCTTCTCATAGGTATAAGTGAACTCAACAACCCTACAATACTTTTAAATATGATTTTGCATGCTGGAAGAGCCAACCTCCATTGGTTGTGCTAACAGTGATGGTGATTGTGTGCTATGCATGACATGAGGGCTAGTGGTAGGCACTAGAGCTACTCTTTCCATGAATGTTTCCCAAGTCATGTTGATGGATGAAAGGTGATGCAACACAATGAGTTTGACTAGACCATGGTGAAAAATACTTGGGTAATGATCTTGTTTTCTTCTCTGAACCTTCTCGATCATTTTAATCAAAATTCTGTACAAGTAATGTGGCAAGTTAAGTTATTTGGTAGAAGTGAAATGCATCAACAACCTGGTATGGTACATATACAAACTGGAAAATCTCCCTTAACATGTGAAATACTTCATTATTAACATCATCAAAAGAGAATATTTTTTAAGGATGTGTCTGAAAGGGATGAGGTACTATGGTTTCTCTATAGCATGAGGTTTGAAAAATAGTTTGTAATTTTCAAGGTCTAAGTCCATGTCGTTGAACAACTTTTCTCCATGACTAAGGATACATGTTGCTGAAGAAATCACATTTGTTGATAGGTTAAACTCCACACCTACAATGATGACCTTTCCCATGTTGAGATTAGAGGAAAATAAGTTTGAAAGTTGAAGATGATATCCCTCCTAAATGATCTTCTCATAGAAAGTCAAACATCCAGTCCTCTCAAAACATCTTTTGGCCAAGGGTTAAGCATTTATTTCTTGCATGATGCAGGGTTATAATCTGGGGTGGCGCCCTCCCTTGAGTTTTTTCTTCTCACTCTCCATATTTTCTATCAATGAAAGGATGAAACCGTAGTGTGTAGATGGAAGGGGTATGTTTATTGTAATTTGGGAAAAAAAGAGTATAGGGATCAGGTAGAATTAGAGGGTGAGATGAAGTGTTGTAAAGCCAAGAAAATTTCTGTAAAAAATTCCGGAGATAGGCTTGCATTTTGGCTCCATGATATGAGTGAAATCAAGTGAAATTAATGTGAGGAAGGTGGTCAAATGAGGGAAACAAAGGAATTTCCCATTTTAACACTTGAAAAACACCTAGAAATTAGGGTTTGGTGAAAATTGCACTTATGAAGGATATGTATGTGGATGATGATAGTATGATGTATGTGAGATATTTATAATAGTGTTAGATGAGAGGGTTAGGGTTTGGTTCATTGAAATATTTTTTAAACCCTTAGTTAAACTGGGAGGAGGGGGGTGAATCAGTTTAACACATTCATGGACGTTTAAAAAATTTTCATTAACACTTGCTTACACCTTCATTTCATGTTCAACTTAACATGTGAGTAATCTTAGAATGTGAGAAGAAAGAATTAATATAAAGTAACAGTAGACTTAATATGAGAGCAACAAGTATTAAGCAGATGATATAAACCAGATCAACACATAAACATCATGCACAAAGACACCAGATATAAGTGGAAACCCATAAAGGGACAAAACCACATATTATTATTGTTGTGATGCAAAGGCAAGCTCCAACTCCCTCTCACCACTGATTTTCTGTAGGCACCAACCTACGGGAGGCTCCTACCTCACTTCTACAAGCTACAACTTACAAGGAAGCTCCAACTCCCATCAATTTTCTGCAGGCACCAACCTACAGGAGGCTCCAACCTCAGTCAGCTACAACTAACATTTTATCAAGCTACAACTTGATGTGGAAGCACCAACTCCCATCTATTTTCTACAGGCACCAACCTACAGGAGGCTCCAACCTTAGTCAGCTACAACTGACATCTATCAAGCTACAACTTGATAAGGAAGATCCAACTTCCTTACTCTTTCAAAAGGAAAACACTTGTTGATTTACCTTGGATATCAGCTCTTTTCTGTATCATCCTCACTGTTGTGCATCAGTCTTCATATCTTCCTTATATCATTTCCGCATCTTCTCAGATTCACTATTAGCTCCTCCTTCTCTTCTTAGCTCCTCCTTCTTCTCTGCCTCACTGCTTCATTTCTGCATTCTCTAACTTTTCACAACATCTCGTTCTGCTCCTCCTTCTTCTTCTCTTCTCTGCCTCCATTCCATACTTAGCATTCTCTATGCTCACTCTCTCTCACCTCTTGCAGCTTTCCTATTTTCTTCAACTCTCTTCAATTCTTCTGCACACTCTCTTCTTCTCTCAATCTGTTTTCGTCGACCTTCTCCCTTTGGATATTACCCTGTTTTATACAAAAGAGCCTCATGGATGTTTGTATTCTACTGGGAATTCGAAATGGACAGCCATGTCTCTTTGCCTTCTGCCTTCTCATCTCTTTTATCCACTCATTCAGAAAATATAACTGTAGGTACCAATTTAACATTACAGTGGGATATTTTTTCTCTTATAGAAACTTGCCAATGCATCACAACAATATAACTCAATTAAAACATTTACATTTCACCTTTTCGGTTACATAAAAACAATTTCACTTAGCCCATTTTCTGGCCTTTGGCTTTACTGGTTTTGTCCTTTTCTGCTGCTATTAAGAAACTATTCTGCACGCTCTAGTTACTGCTACTTCGTGCACCTGTGCATGTACACCTGTAAAGTTCATTCCTGTGCATATTCCTCTTCACCGTGATTATGTGTCTGCTGTATACATATAGCTGCGTTACAATACATATAACTACTGACTTTAAATCTGGGCAAGTTCCAACGCTTTGGTTTCCTTTACTAGAAGTTTAAATAATTGAATGCAGAGGCTATAATATCGCCATGGTTATAAACCCAATATATGTATGGCAGATCTGCAAACTCTAATCAACATTCGACCTTCATAATCGTTTCTGCACACTCTCCTCTACATTGCAGTTGTGTAACCGCTGCATATATATAACTGTCTTTTTAATATAACTGTTGGGAAGTTTCAACCAACGCGTATCATATCCATGGTCCTTTTATAATATAGTGCTTTAATAATGCCGCCCTCTCTTTTTCGGTTCACTATATTCATTTTCCCGTTCATTGCAGTCGCATAACTCTTTTAATCCAACATAAATAACTCTCAGACATATTATTAAACCTTTTTAATAAAACTTGGATTTTAATTACTGAACAACCAACGTTGACCTTCAAAAGCTCTGGGTCCCACAGCTTTATAAATTCTAAACTCTTCTGCTCTAATCGCCGATGCGATTAATCGCAACTTGAATACTCCCGATGTGATTGATGTATTATCCCTCGACTGCCTCTGATTGCGATTGATCGCAATCACAACTCCTAGTTGCATGTTCCGATACTCCGCCCTTTTCCGATGCGATCAGTCACTGTTCTACTGGAATTCAAACACATATCAATTATGGTTCATTTATCCATCGGGTCTGTACTTTCATCGCAGTCGCAACTCTTTGTTTACATGTTTCGCTACACAGTTTTTCTCCGATGCGATTAATCGCAACTTGAATACTCTCGATGCGATTGATGTATTATCCCTCGACTGCTTCTGATTGCGATTGATCGTAATCGCAACTTCTAGTTACATGTTCCAATACTCCGCTCTTTTCTGATGCGATCAGTCACTGTTCTACCAAAATTCAAACACATATCAATTAGGCTTCACTAATCCATCAGGTCTAGACTTTCATCGCAATCGGAACTATTTGGTTACATGTTCCGCTGCACAGTTTTTCTCCGATGTGATTGGGAAAGGGTCCCACCTTATGGTACTTTGGTTCTTTCGATCATAAATCGCTCCATATAAATTAATATATATGCTTTGGACCTTTGTGTATAAGGCACAATATATGTAATGCGCTTCATATATATATAAGCTTTATGTTTCAGCTTTAGTGTATCCTCCAGCATGGGTAACGATTCTCAGAATATATACTTTGCTGCTCGGGTTAGTATTCCTAGAATATTGTGTATTCTTCCGCCTGGGTTGCGGTTCCCAGAATTGTGTTTATGTATCCTCCAGCTTGGGTTACGATTCTCGGAATTTTATGTAGGGGTTCACACTACATATAAGGCTCTCCGTCAATATTATATTAAGTCTTTGGATTAGACTTAAGCCCAGCACTAATATATGCAGTAAAGTATACTTTGTTAATATTGTGGCTTTATCTATGTTCCACTGATTTCTGGCTCCGCCCTCGTTATATACAAACGATTTCTTCTTCTACTCTGCTGCTCGACCATTTCATCTCTGCCTTTGCCTTCGTTGTGCCTCTACCTCTACTGCTCAACCTCTTCCTCTCTTTGCCTCTACTTCTCGACCTCTACCTTCGTTGTGCAATTCCTCAACATAGTTTAACTAACAAACACCACTTCCACTGTTTCTTTATATGATTCCGCTCACCCCTGAATGTTCGACATTACAATTAACGCACAACATATTCAATCTTGATCAACATTTGCTTATTTTGCTCCTTGACTGATGTTGCTCCTTACTTAGCTTTTTGCTGCCTCTACTACCTCTCTGTTTCCTCTGTTCCTTGTCTTCTACTTTTCCTTATTATTGGTTTAGGTGCTGCTCCTTTGTGCTCCTTTGCCATCAAAGACAACATTTCCAACAGTCTCCCCCTTTGGCATTGATGGCAACACATCCATCAATAATCCAATGCTTCCTCTGTGTATCTTCTTTTCCTCCCCCTTTGACATCAATGGTAAAGGGTTGCACATCTTCTCAGTGTAAATTCTATCTCTGCATTTCCTCTCTCTAAGATGTGTTTAGGCCTTCTTCTTCTGACTTTGTACCCTGCTGCTCCAAACTGGTGTAAAAGAGTTGTTGAGAGAACACTTTTGAGGATTATTGATCTTGAATGTACACTACAAGTTGCTACAATCCCAAGGCACTGACTCCTTTCACTTGTATAAAGCTGAAAGTGAGGATAATGACACTTCATAGAACACATTGTACCAGCTTTATCTAATCAAAGATGCATCATTGGATTAAACCTACAATACTGAGAATGCTTCAAATATACTTTAGTATCTATCTGATGTAGTGCGCCAATACATTTCTGGTGAGGAATATTGTGGATGGAATATGTCTTCTTCTGCAATACTCATCTGTAGGACAGTATTTGTTCAATTGTGATGAAGCCAATATGTCTTTTATAGTTGTGGTTCACTTTTCTTACATTCAATTTATTTGTCAATCTCAATTATCAACCATGCAATTCATTTATGACATAAGGAGGTATGTATGTCAGTAATCAATCTCTCTTTAAAGGTTGATTACCAGCAAATATTTTGTGCTGAAGTAGTATTTAGATTAAAAAAACTTTTGAGCTTCAGATGGTAATCACAGCTAGTCCTTTATTCTTGAGATACTTTGACTATTCTATCAGGATGAACTTCCACACGAGCATATTCAAAATGTTTAATTGAAAACTTAGCAAACATATTTCATACTGTTTTGTAACTGATCTTAAGAAAGAGGCCTTGAAGATATACATGTAGCAAATTCAGGAAGGCATGAAATTATATATATAGAAGAAGATATTGCTTCAGTTCTCAATATACTACTTCAAGTGTAAGCAATATAATGTTATTTTTTCTCTGCTATTGACCTTTTCATGCTGAATGCAGATAATACTGGGAATATTACCTTGAGGTTCTTTTGCCATAGTTCTTTGATCCTGTGGACCTGTATCATACTGCTTCTCCACTGATAATGCTTGGTAATCTGTTGATAAGCATGCTGCTTGTACCTAAAGACGAATTGATATTGCTTTGATAAACCATGTAGAGGTTTCACTTCAGTTTTCACATTTACCCATAATTAAGACATCCTTCATAAATTCTATTATTGAGCTCTCCACTGTTTTCAACAACAATCATCAATATACTGAATCTAATATTGGCCTCATTAATCTTTTGCTTTTTCTGTCATTTTGTTCAGAGGAAGTCACATCATTTTCTTTTCTAAGACTGCTCCAGAACCATTGCTGCTTTACATACAATTCAACTGTTCTAACATAGTGATCTTAGGGAAGAAATATTCAATTTATTTCCTAGGAATCTTCATGGCCAGATCACTCATAAATTTATCACTTACTTGACTGTACTCCTCCAAGGGGACTTTTCATAGATGAGTGATGTAATGATATTAATGATGACAGGCACTTTTCTTACTCATTCTTCTTAATGTGATTCATTGTCAATTCTAGCAATATGATGCACAATGTGATCATCATTTAAGGTGATGGTGTTTTCTTTATATTGCCATGGCTTCTTGTTGCCTTCTCTTCTTCCATCAATCTGTCAGCTAATTAAAACATCAAATAATCTTCTTCCTCTATAGTTCTCTGTTAGAGGAATTTCCTTTCACTTCTTGATCTCATAGCTGTTCTCATTTCATGGAGCTCTTCTTAGACTACTTTTTGTGGGGACTACATATGAACTGCTCTCCCCCTAGGATGTTGCTTCATATTTATCACTGGTTGGATATTTTTTTTATTTCCTAGAGCAGCTCCCCCTAAGACTAGGATGTATTCATTATGTTATGGAGATAATAGGCTCCCCCTTTCTCTTTTCCTTCCATACTCTATTGGGGTTCATCATAATGTCTGCACTCCTTTCCGATTCATAATTTTGTTTGATTGGATTGGACTTCATCATCTGTCTGGAGTTCTTTAATGTATATGGTAGTTTACAGTCTTTTTCTTTGTGACCACGCTTAAGGCATACATAACATCTTATTTGACCAAGGTGCATTTGAGCTGATGTATAATATTTTGTTCCTCTTCCTGAATACATTTTACAATCAACAATTTTATGTCCAAAATTATTTCATGCATAACAATAGCCATAGAAATGATTTGTGTACCTGGTGAAAGATTGTCTTGTCCATTTGCTTGCTTGATGGGTTCCTCTCTTTTGCTGCATCCTTTGCTGGTTTGACTGGATTGGCTTTGTCTTACAATATTCTTCATTATGTCTTGGTTTATGACAAGAGAAACATGTGCTATTTTTCATAGGAGGGAGTAACCTCCTTTGACATCTTCCGAATTTGTTCAATTCATCCTTAGGAGCATATGACCCTTTAGCAGTTGATTGTTTCATCTTCTCATTCTCTGTTCTTTCATGTTGCTGCTTGATTCTATTTGTTTCTCTGCAACTCATGTTCTTGTTGGCTTCTACTTCTGTAGGAATTTGCTGAGTTGTTTCACTGTTCTTTATAGCTTTTACAAAAATGATTTTCTTGTTATCTTCTGCCTTCGACGTACTAGTTTCTCCTTCATATCCTATCCCAGCCTTTATGAGAGGAGACCTTTGAGCATTCAGAATTTGGTCCAGTTGTTCAGAGCTTTTCATTTGAGGAGTATTCATTAATAATTCTCTTTGGGCCTTTTCTAATTTATTTCTCAGGCTCACTACTTCTTCTTCAAATTTTTCACATTCCAGGTTTTTCTCTCTCATTTGTTGCAGCAAAGTATCTTCTACTTTTCATGCTTCTTCAAGTTGAGTCTTCAAGCTAACAATATCTTTCTTATCTTCATACTCTTTCTCATCACAAATTTCCACCAATGTCTTCCGGTCTTTGTTTTCATGCTTCAATCTTCCTATTTCAGTCAAGGCTGTGTCAAGTTTGGCTTTTTCTTCAGCTACAATTTCTTCATGGTTTCCACTACCATTCACACTAGCAGGTACCTCATTTGATTGAATATTTTCCTTTTGGCATGAATTTTTCTTTTTCTTAATTCTCTTCTCCTTCTTGACAATGAAATCCTCTGTGTCTACTCCATGCATGAAATGTAGTCCGTCCCAGATTTCTTTTGCTGAAGTTAAATCCATTATCAACTCAAAATCCTTATTATGAAAATTTTCATATATCACACACTTTGCCTTGGAATTCCGATGTTATTCTTGAAAGGATGGAGAGTCTGTGCAGTAACCATCACACACAAGCTTCCATACCTTAGGTTCATCATCCATTAAACCTGTTTTAACCTTATCTCTCCATTCAGGAAAGCTTGTTGTATTTACAATAGGTACATTTTGATAGTCCATGACTCAACCAGATCTCCTTCAAGCTATTAAGCTTATACCAAACGAACCGGCTCTGATACCAATTGTTAAACCCTTAGTTAAAATGAGAGGGGGGGGTGAATCAGTTTAACACATTCATGGACTTTTAAAAAAATTTCATTAACACTTGTTTACACCTTCATTTCATGTTCAACTTAACATGTGAGTAATCTTAGAATGTGAGAAGCAAGCATTAATATAAAGTAATAGTAGAATTAATATGAGAGCAACAAGTATTAAGAAGATGATATAAACCAGATCAACACATAAACATCATGCACAAAGACACCAGATATAAGTGGAAACCCATAAAGGGAGAAAAACACATCTTATTATTGTTGTGATGAAAAGGCAAGCTCCAACTCCCTCTCACCACTGATTTTCTGTAGGCACCAACCTACAGGAGGCTCCTACCTCAATTCTGCAAGCTACAACTTACAAGGAAGCTCCAACTCTAATACCTTCTGCAGTAACAAAACTAAAAGGAGGTCTAAATCCCTACTTACCATAACCGACATTTTATCAAGCTACAACTACGTAGCACCACTCCCATCTATATTTTCTACAGCACCAACCTACAGAGGTTTCCAACTCACCAAGCATCGAAGACTACTGTTGGCAACTTCCAGAGTTCCAACTTCCTCTACTCTTCAAATGAGGGAAGCTCAACATTTACTGCTTGGATGCCAACTGTTCTATATCATCTTCACTATTGTGCATCAGTCTTCATATCTGCCTTATATCATTTCTGCATCTTCTCAGATTCACTATCAACTCCTCCTTCTCTTCTCAGCTCCTCCTTCTTCTCTACCTCACTACTTCATTTCTGCATTCCCTAACTTTTCACAACATCTTATTCTGCTCCTCCTTCTTCTTCTCTTCTCTGCCTCAATTCCATACTCAACATTCTCTATGCTCACTCTCTCTCACCTCTTGCAGCTTTCTTATTTTCTTCAACTCTCTTCAATTCTGCTGCACACTCTCTTCTTCTCTCACTCTATTTTCATCGACCTTCTCCCTTTGGATATTACCTTGTTTTATACAAAATATCTTCATGGTTGTTTGTATTCTACTGGGAATTCGAAATGGACAGCCATGTCTCTTTGCCTTCTGCCTTCTCATCTCTTTAATCCGCTCATTCAGAAAATATAACTGTAGGTACCAATTTAACATTACAGTGGGATATTTGTTATCTTCTAGAGACTTGCCAATGCATCACAACAATATATATCAATTAAAAACTTTACATTTCACCTTTTCAGTTACATAAAAGAAATTTCACTTAGCCCATTTTCTGGCCTTTGGCTTTGCTGGTTTTGTCCTTTTCTACTGTTGTTAAGAAACTATTCTGCACACTCTAGTTACTGCTACTCTTTGCACCTGCGCATGTACACCTGTCAAGTTCATTCCTGTGCATATTCCTATTCACCATGATTATGTGTCTGCTGTATACATATAGCTGCGCTACAATACATATAACTACTAAATTTAAATCTGGGCAAGTTCCAACGCTTTGGTTTCCTTTACTGGCAGTTTAAATAATTGAATGCAGAGGCTTTAATATCGCCATGGTTATAAACCCAATATATGTATGGCAGATCTGCAAACTCTAATCAACATTCGACCTTCATAATCGTTTCTGCACACTCTCCTCTACATTGCAGTTGTGTAACCGCTGCATGTATATAACTGTCTTTTTAATATAACTGTTGGGTAGTTTCAACAAACGCATATCATATTCATGGTCCTTTTATAATACAATGCTTTAATAATGTCGCCCTCTCTTGTTTGGTTTACTATATTCATTTTCCTGTTCATTGCAGTTGCATAACTCTTTTAATCCAACATAAATAACTCTCAGCAATATTATTAAACCTTTTTAATAAAAATTGGATTTTAATTACTAAACAACCAATGCTGACCTTCAAAAGCTCTGGGTCCCACAAATTTATAAATTCTAAACTCTTCTGCTCTAATCGTCGATGCGATTGATGTATTATCCCTCGATTTCTTCCGATTGCGATTGATCGCAATCACAACTCCCAGTTGCATGTTCCGATACTTCACCCTTTTCCGATGCGATCAGTCATTGTTCTACCGGAATTCAAACACATATAAATCATGGTTCATTGATCCATCTGGTATGGACTTTCATCGCAATCGTAACTCTTTGTTTACATGTTCCACTGCATAGTTTTTCTCCGATGCGATTGGGAAAGGGTCCCACATTATGGTACTTTGGTTTTTTCGATCATAAAACACTCCATATAAGTTAATATATATGCTTTGGACCTTTGTGTATAAGGCACAATATATGTAATGCGCTGCATATATATATAAGCTTTATGTTTCAGCTTTAGTGTATCCTCTAGCATGGGTAACGATTCTCGGAATATATACTTTGCTTCTCGTGTTAGGATTCCCGAAATATTGTGTATTATTCCACCTGGGTTGTGGTTCCTGGAATTGTGTTTATGTATCCTCCAGCTTGGGTTACGATTCTTGAAATTTTATGTAGGGGTTCACACTACATATAATGCTCTGCGTCAATATTATATTAAGTCTTTGGATTAGACTTAAGCCCAGCACTAATATATGTAGTAAAATAACCTTTGTTAATATTGTGGCTTTATCTATGTTCCATTGATTTCTGGTTCCACCCTCGTTATATACAAATGATTTCTGCCTCTACCTCTGCTGCTTGACCATTTCATCTCAACCTTTTCATCTCTGCCTCTACCTTCGCTGTGCCTCTACCTCTACTGCTCAACCTCTGCCTGTCTCTGCCTTTACTGCTCGACCTCTGCCTTCACTGTGCAATTCCTCAACACATTTTAATTAAAAAACACCACTTCCACTATTTCTTTATATGATTCCTCTTACCCCTGACTGTTTGACATTACAATTAATGCACAACATATTCAATCTTGTTCGACATTTTCTTCCTCTACTCCTTGACTGATGCTGCTCCTTACTTAGCTTTTTGCTGCCTCTGCTACCTCTTTGCTGCCTCTGTTCCCTGTCTTCTACTTTTCCTTATTGCCGGTTCAAGTGTTTCTCCTTTATTCTCCTTTGACATCAATGACAACTTTTCCAAAAATCTTTCAATGATGTAAATAAGTGAAATTATAATAGAGATGGAGTGGGAAAGAAAATCAAAAGTAAGCTTGATAACTTGACCATACGAGGGTATGAGAATCTTACTTACTCTTTCAAGAGCTTAAAAAACTGATGCCAATGAGCCTTGAACATTTTTGAGTAGTTTTGGAGCCAAAATAACCTAATTCAACACTTTTGAATGCATAACACATCCCCAGCAGGAGCGTAACATCGTGTTCCAGAAGCGTAAAAATGTGTTATAGAAGTGTATCAATATTCTATAGAAGCGTAACAACATGCTCTAGAAGCGTAAAAACTATTCCAGAAACATAACAACGTGCTCCAGAAGCATAACAACTATTCCAGAAATGTAACGTTCTCTAGAAGTGTATCAAAGGTCAGCAGAAGCATAGAAACTGTGTGTTGGAGTATTTTCTTGCCTTTGTTTCGAACCCTTGACCACTGGTGAGCCTTGGTATTCAACTAAGAATGCTGCAACTCCTAGGGGCTTCCCAACTTTACTTTATCAACCTGGGGTTCATACAAACTTTGAGGTAACATTGTTATATACACAACAGAAGCATTATGTTCATGTCATCCTCTTATGCTTCACGAAATGGTGTTATTTCTTAAATTATAACAACTGGAAAGTAAATTGTTGGAAGGAAATGACAGGAAGGAAACTGAACTAAATTGCTGGGAAGGAATGCCAAGAATTAAACTAATTTAATTTGCAAAAAACAGATAGCAGAAAGGAATTTAATTCTAAACCACACTTAACTTGGCCAAACGGCTAAATGCACTCTACCTATCCTATGATCTATCTACCATAATCCTATCCATGCAAGTAAATTATCCATGCCTTCATTTTAATGAAAAAGAGTTAATTTGTAGCTTAGAGGGAAGAAAAAGGGCTAAGAGGGTTAATGGAGGGTTTAACACATGAAATGATGTTTGGAAGTGGAACGAGGGGGTTAAACACTTAGAAAACTTTATGATAGTGTGAGAAATTGCTTTGGAGTGGACAGAGGGGGTTAAATCCTTACGAAACCTTATTATAACACAAGAAATGAATTCGGAGTGAGAAGAACTTAGAAATGCGATGGTGGAATGAGATGGACAACAAAATTTGTGATGTACAATGTCGCAATCGCAACTTCGCAATTTTAAATGAATGTCAGTAAGGACTTAGCGAAATTAACTAAATGGTGCACAATGCAAAGTGAAAAGAGTGATGTGGTCGGTGCAAATCTCAATCACTACAAGAAAAAAGCACATTGGTGAGGGGCGAAAATGGTAACCATAAGCTCATTGGTGAGGGTCAAAAGAGCCTTCGTCACCAAAAACTGAACGTCACCAAAGGTGGCGTCGCCGAAAGTATAGGTGTTGTGGTGACATTCAAGGTCCGTCACCAATAATAATTTATAGTGACGGATAGTGACCGTCACCATTTCATATGAGCAATGGTGACGGACAATAGCCTCCATCACCAAAAAATTGAACGTCACCAAAGGTGGCGTCGCCGAAAGTATAAGTGTTGTGGTGACATTCAAGGTCCGTCACCAATAATGATTTATAGTGACGGATAGTGACCGTCACCATTTCATATGAGCAATGGTGATGGACAATAGCCTCCGTCACCAAAAAACTGAACGTCACCAAAGGTGGCGTCACTGAAAGTATGTGTTGTGGTGACATTCAAGGTCCGTCATGAATATTAATTACAATGACGGATAGTGACCGTCACCATTTGATATGAACAACAACGATTTTTTGTGATGGACCTTTCATGGCCGTCACTATTGGTGCATATATATGGCGACGTTCATTGACCGTCACCATAAACGAATTGGTGACATCAAAGTCCGTCACGAATAATGACTATAATGACAAACAATGACCCTCACCATTTCATATAAACAACAACAATTTATGGTGACAGACCTTTAATGGTCGTCACTATTGATTCATATATATGGTGGCGTTCGTTGACCGTCACCATTTCATATTTTGGTGAGGGTCGAAAAGTCTCACCATAAACTCATTGGTGATGGTCAAAAGAGCATCCGTCACCAAAAACTGATCTTCGCCATTCCCTATATATGAATATCAGGGCACGATGGAATCGAACCACCAACCTCCTGCTTGTAAAGCAGGTGCTCTTCCATTGAGCTAGCACCCTTTAAAGAATTAGAATCCAGTGCAAAGATATACAGATCGGGATTGAAAAAGTGTGCGGATACTATGATATGAATTGCCAAGTTAATCATCTAAAGTCTGAAGTGGTGTATATATACATAGAGAGAAAGTAAAAGAAAGGAAGCTAAATCAGAGATTTACCTTCCTATTCTTAGTATTCAAAAGAAATTAATATATATATATATATATATATTTCAAGTGAATATGAAGTAAGAAGCAGTGTCTTGACTAAACCAAGGAAAATAGAAGCAGAAACCAAGTTCTCTAAATGTTGAAGCAGATCAGTGTAAGACGATGAAAATATATAGGATTAGCATTGGAAGCAGCGAAAGAAGCAGTAGTGAGGTCTTGGAAGCATTCATAGGTCAAGGGTCTAAGTCTTAGTCATGGTACTTGTCATTTGAAGATCTATAAGAATAATTTCTCGTGGGTTTTCCTCTCCAAGAGGGAGAGGTTTTGCCCTCACTCTAGGAGCCTAACTTTGTGTCTTTTGTATTCTGGTAATTTACTTGATGAAAGACTAAATAAGCTAAGAAAGAGAAGACATAAGTAACTCAAGTAAACTCACAAGTAATTATCAATAAGAGAATTTGAATTAATCTCCGGCCCTAAAAATTCTCAACACATAGATCACCTTGTTGAAAGTTGAAACACCAAACCATCCATTACCAAAATACAAAAGACACAAAGTTAGGCTCCTAGAGTGAGGGAAAAACCTCTTCCATGAAAGACTAAATAAGCTAAGAAAGTGAAGACATAAGTAACTCAATTAAACTCACAAGTAATTATCAAGAAGAGAATTTGAATTAGTCTCCAGCCCTACAAATTCTCAAAACATAGATCACCTTGTTGAAAGTTGAAACACCAAACCATCCATTTTTGTTGTTTAAGGTTTTTCATGTGTAGCTATATTTTCTTTCTGAATGGGAGGGCATCACAAAAAAATACTTTCCCTAGTATTATCTTGAGTATAGATAAGACCTTCTCCAACAATAAAGGCTAATAGACGTATACTAGTTTCCCTGAGTTCTAAATCTACACCTTGCATAACATTTAGTCATGTCACTTGGTTATTTGCAAGATGGCACATAAGAGTAATGGGTAAGGAACCTTGCATAACATTTAGTCATGTCACTTGGTTCTTTGCAAGATGGCACATAAGAGTAATGGGTAAGGAAGATTTCATCGACTCACATAATAAGCTTGAAAATTGCCACAAATATCTTGGATTTCTTCCATAAAGAATTCAATCTCTAGAGCAGTTGATTGTCAATATTGGCGCAGCTACATAAGTAGAACTACAAACGTTCATATTTCACTATTATTAATTCAATTGCAACTGTTCTTTCTCTTGATAACTCAATTACAACTGTTCTTTCATAGAAGATGTAGATACAAGCCCTTCCAAGGCACTGAACCCCTAAACACCACACTACTCGGCCACAAGGAAGGCACATCCCATGGAACCTATGGAATGCCTCCCTCTCCACCATCCTTTCTGATGACAAGTGTCCTACCTATCTTTTATGAGTGTTAGTTTTTCAAACACTGCTGGAGACATATAGATGATCAATGTTCAGTTCTGCTTTCAGGAAAGATTCATTGGTGTTCTACATCTTTTGGAGATTGTCAATCTCTAGTTCGTATTGCCCTCTTTGGGATATGGAAGTCCTTACAGAGTTTGGCATTATTCAATCTATGGAAGATTTATGTTTTTCACCATGAGGATAGCTCATTCTATGCTTATGTTCTGTGGAGGGATAAGGTATACCATCAGCGTTTGGCCAAAGACACTATTGATCAAAGATGCCCAATGTTTAGATCCCATTGTTTATTTTTATATGCTCTTATATTTTGATAAGAGTTTATGATCTCCACTTTTTTCTCTACTGTTTGTAAAAATATAAGACATTGTTTCCAAAAAAAGAAAAAGCATTACAAAGTCCATCCTTACCTGGTATTACCATCAATTTCATATAGCAGAATTAAAGAAAACTAAGATGGGGAAAAGGAGAATACGTGAACACCAATGGCATATGATTCTAATTTTAGCATGGATAGGTCATATTCATATCTAGATATGGATATTCAGCAGCTAAACTGCAGTTTTCTTCTATAATTTTCAACAAATTAAACGTGATACAAAACTTTGTACGAGTTTTTATCCCAGCACAATGTTAGGGAAGTGTAATGGAATAAGAAAGGTAAAGTTTCGAAACTACATGCGTTCATACTAATAGGTGGAGATTGAAACCTGTAGACATTCTTCCTACATATTTTCCATTTTGGCATTGTCCATTATTCCAAACCCAACCTAGAATTCTGATAATAGTGACTAGTACAACTTGCTAGTATATACTACAGACCCATGTCAAATAATGGTGACAATACAAAACTTAAAAATATGCAAGTACATGTTTTAAGGTCATTGGGGTCTGCATCCTATCTCTACATAATGGACAGATTTTAATTAGTGTTCTCCAAGGAAGAGATAAAATCTCCTTGAGATCTACACTCTATCGCTAGATTGCATGCACCCTTCTTAACTAGACTTCAGACTAGGTCAAAATTAGCAAACTACTTAAATGAATTTAAAACTAACACTTGCAAAGTGCATGCACCCTATTTTACATGGAAAACACATGCAAATTGCTGAGAATAGATTGTTAAGAACAGAGCAACAATCCAATCTATAAGATTGATCACTCCCTCACAATTAAAGTGCCATACTATTGAATTTGGAAAGAGGAAGTGTGCCCCTCACTATCCTGTCGAAATTCTGCAACTAAAGCACTCATACCTCATTCATACATGTGCCAAGGAGTACCACATGTGCAACCAGATTGTAAAATACTATCCAAGGTACAATATTTTAATACTACCTCTTATTGAGAAAATTGTTCTCCACCCATCCAAGTCTCCCCATGAATATCTTGAAATTCCCTTGGCCAAGGACTTAGTCAAGATATTTGCAACCTATCTGAATCTACTCTAGATCAATTGCTCCCTTCTAAAACATGTTCCCAACAAATGGTACCTGATTTTAATGTGCTTGGAGCAATCATGGAATATTGGACTATCATAGAGTTCGACACAATTTTAATTGTCACAATTGACCCAAGCGGGCTCCAACATCTCACATGTTAGTGCTGCAATCAACTTGTGAAGCCATATATGGCTTTACAACTAGTAGTGTTGATTGCAATGTACTCTGTCTCTTCTAAACTCAATCGCACTAAACGTTGCTTCCTAGTCAACCAGAAAATTGTTTCTAAACCCAAATTGAAGCAGCACCAGAAAGTACTCTTCCAATCACTTGCATCTCCTACACAATAAAAATCAGTAAATCCATGCTGCATCAACTCACCATCTCTTGCATATTTCAAACCATACTATTTTGTACCCTAAAAATATCAAAGAACATGTTTTGCAACTACCCTATGAATATACCTCAGATCAACTTTGAACTAGATCAAGGTGTTCACTATGAAACATACATCAAGTTTGATGTTACATCAAGTATCTAATAAATTGTCTATACATCAAAAGATCTACCATATCTGAGTTCAAGTCAGCATGCAACCTAGAATTGGCATCATTGGGGTGACCATGGATTTACAAACAATCATTTGGAATCTTTTCAAGGTCTCAAGCATGTACTTTCCATGCCAAAGGAAAACCTCACTTGTACTTGGCCACACCTCTGGACCCAAGAAACAATACATCAAACCAATGACTTTCATATTTAAATACTCATTCCTACTGGGTATGTGTTATATTCAGACATTGGAAGCTCTACGAAATGAACAAGATCGATATTGCCAGCTTCCTCTACTCTTTCAATTGTTGCTTTTGCTTGCCTTCACAAAAAATTCAAAATTAGAAAATTTATTATGAACACTTGTAAGGAAACCAAATTTGAGTATTTCGTAAAGGAAGCAGTGATATTTTCTGATTTAGCTTCACCCTTTACCAAGAATAATCACAAAATGTTTGTTCCAAGATCAAGTGCAAATTATTACAATGCTATCCACCATTTTCTTTTAGCCATAGATCCCCTTGTCGAAACACCAAACCATCCATTTTTGTTGTTTAAGGTTTTTCATGTGCACCTAGATTTTCCTTTTGAATGGGAGGGCATTGCAAAAACATACTTTCCCTAGTATTATCTTGAGTATAGATAAGACCTTCTCCAACAATAAAGGCTAATAGATGTATACTAGTTTCCATGAGTTCTAAATCTACACATTGCATAACATGTAGTCATGTCACTCGGTTCTTTGCAAGATGGCACATAAGAGTAATGGCATGCTCTGTTTCTCATAATGCAACAAGAGAAGTCTAGGGTCTTTATGTTATGTTATTTTCCTACCAAGTGCATCGGTTGGAAGGTCAGCAACATACAATGCACACAAGATATAATCTTTTTCAGAAAAAATAAAAATAAAAAATAAAATGGCAATGCATTGTCTAGAACTGAAACAACAGTAGCATTTTCCCCAATATAATTCACCCTCATTGTTACAACTGCTAGCCCTAAACCCCATAACCCATCACATTGTCTATCTTTATGCCATACAGAGAATGGACCCTCTCTATCTCTAAAGCCCGATGAAAGTTCATCCTGTAGGAAGTGACTAAATGTTGACAAGCTTGAAAAAATCCCAGCAAACTGCAATATCTCAGCACCTCCTCTAACACATGCTAAAGATAAACGTAAATTCAGGATTGCAAGAGCTTAATCTCTCCAACTATCATGTCGAAGCTGACTAATTACACACTTTGCGGAAAAATTCTTTTGAAAAACAAGAACCCATGTATTAGATGCAAGGAAACCTTTTAAGAGCATATCAATTACAGCTAAAGGTATGTTTGCAACATTATTTTTTTCAACACAACTGCAAAGAACAGGAAAAAATCCCAAACTCATAAGAGAGACATCAGAAAGGACATCTCCCACATTCTTCCTATCTATAGAAGTAGTCATCTAGGAATTTTAGTGTTCAGAATATTTCACTTAAATTCCCAGCATAGATTTATAATCAACCATAGCCCTTTGAAAACATCCTAAAAACTAAAAGTTGATAATGTAATCCTTGATAAATTTAGGTTCTTTGAGAAATCAAGAAGCCAAAATATTGAAAGGTTCTTCATAGTTGCATCAGTTAATGGCTCTTCGAAGTGGGTTGTATAATAATATTTCTGTGTATGCCAATGCAGAGGAAAGGGAAAATATCTCTTATATGCGAGATTAATAGCAAAACATGTGAGTATTCATCTATGAAATTGGTGTCCTAGTACAAAAAAAATAATGGGTGTTGTAAGCAAGAATAAATGTGGGTTTTCATCCCCATCAACCCACAACAAAAATCAATTGGTGGGAGCTTGGGTATTGAATGTAAGTGTCTAATGAAATGTCAATACATGGTTTTCTGACCTTCAACACTATTGTTTCATGTTGCGTGCTTAAAGGGGATGGTGAAGCAGCTTTGGAATTTTTTTGCTAAGGACAATATCAAGGAAGAGAAATTTCAATAGAAATCTAGTGAAATGGAGATCAGATAAATTTGTGGCATATAGGGAATGATGCACAAGACAAATACCAATCAGAGAGATTCTGAAAGCAATGCTATGAGATGGTGACATGTGGATGTCGAGAGACTCTAAAGACTCTAGCATGCTGCACAAGTATAGGGATATGAGGCAAAAAATCTGAATTTATTTCTTTAACTCTCTTCTAAAACCCTGACCCTTGGTAATGGTTTAATATCATCAATTTTTTTCATATAGCTATGCCATCATTTCATTTTGCACAGACAGTTGTGTGGCTAGAATGACGGCTTGCATTGTACATTTTTTTAGATGCAAGAGTGCTACTGCTTATCAATTGTTGGGAATGACTGTCTCCAGGGTGTAGTCAATTAGCTAATGATTCCATTGATAACAAGTTTGATTCAGACATCAATAGTGAACTGAATCCACTATTAAAATAAGACAAAAATTTTCACATGGACTATTTATTTTTGTCTCCTTCCATTCAAACAGATACAATTTCGTTTTTATTGTTGAAGACAGATCTAGAGGCTTTTTTGGTCCATATCATAATTATATGGGAAAAAAGATATGGTTGTATCTGTCTGAAGTTCTATTAGGAACTACCTGTAAGGCCAAATTTGGTAATAATCAATTGAGTCTGAGTCAATGCCAGAAAAAACCCCTGCAATGATTCATGTAACAAGGGGCATTTTTGTAACATTAAGTCAGCAATGTTGTAAACTTAACATAGATATCCTTTCACTTCAAAGCAGTGATGCAAATTTTGGTCAAGAGCTTTAGGGAGGGTGAAGGTTTCTTATTGTTCTAACTTTATGAAGGTCAAGTGTAGGGCAATTAATAATATTAATACAAGTTAATTGTTTCAAACTATTTGATTGTGAGGACAGGTTGTCTATCGTTGAATGGATTGGTTGTGTTGGCTACATTATGTGATGAGAAAGGTGGTGTATATAAAGCATGGTTAAATATAACAGAACCTTGAAATGTTGTCAACATGTTCAATAGACTAATAATTAGAGGTTGGGGGCTGATTAATGTTAAAATGAAGCTATTCACTAAAGCTCTTTTCATGTGGTTGCAACCTGCATGTGGAATTTTATGTTGGCCATCAAAAAGTTACTAGTATGCTTAGAGGAATTCCTTTTCCTAGTTGTATGCTTGGGAAAGTAAAGTATAGGATTGAAAAGTGCCAGAGCTTGGGGTGTTGTTTGAAGTATTCATGCAATTTGATTAGTGAACTACAACAGTTATGCCCCTCATTAATTATAACTTGGTGTATTGGACCACCAAACCATCACATGGAATAGAGTGGAGGATGAATGGAGCCAAGCTGTCTTTAAAAGCACCTTGATCTATAAGTTTTCCCTCGGGGAAGGCACCATCATAGTATTCTCCAATCATAATATCGATGTAGGTTTTTGAAAAAAACTGATGTCAAAACTGTGATTTGTCTAAACTGTCAAAGTATGGATGGTCTAGTGCTTCTTTTGCCGAGATCCTCTTTGCAGGATCATACTGCAACATTTTCTGCACATGTGCAATATTTTCAAGGATGCATATTCTGCGGACTTTCAAGAGCTACTTCATCCAAAATCTCTTGAGAGTGAATGCATAAGCGGTTAAAGGCATTAATATCTATAACAAGAGATTCAAAAGGGAAATGTAAATGTTATCTTTAGATGATAAAACCATTTTTGACTAAAAATGAAATTAAATGAATGTAAGATCAAAGTAACTTGAAACTCACGGAAAGAAGATCCACACCATTTGGATCCAAATTGAAAATGACTTTGGAAAGATCTTGAGGCCTCCATTGAGGAAAATCATGCCAGTCGCTAAGCTGAGTCACACCTGGCCATAGTTGCTCATTAGGAGTTCCCAGAAACCTGCTTGCATTTGCATGTACAGACCAGAGGAAAATTGTTATTTTGAGTAGAAATGTTTTTCTATTCCACGACTCCCAATATGAAGGAATTGCTAATTGGCCAAAGCTATTTCCTGGATAATCCTTCAAGCATAAATCATCATATGAATATTTTGGAGCTCTACTTAGATGTGAGCAGAATTGCCCCTGCCACTCTTTGGGCTCTTACCTGAATATGTTTATAAGCTGCTGTATTTGAGAATCTCCAGCAAAAAGTGCTTGCAGATTACATAGTTCAGCTGGAACAAAGAACAATCTCTAATAATTCCCATGCTATCAAACACTGTAACTAATTTTTGATATAAAAAATTTGCATATTGAATAATATCATACCAAAGATGCAACCAAAAGACCATACGTCTAATGCCATAGAATAGCGCTTGGCACCCAACAGCACTTCAGGAGCTCTGTACCAAAGAGTAACAACCTGAAAATGAAAGGTTCAGAGAGTTCAAACACCTACTTATCTTATGCTTAATGTAACTGCTAAAATCTAAGAAATATGTTCTATTTTATGTTGGACTATGCATAGAGAAGCATAGATTGCATATGTCAAGGGCACGCATTATGCATAAAATGGGCATGACCCTACAGAGTTGTGAATATGTGCATGCTTTCCAATAGAACTTTTTACGACTGTAATCTCTATCGTGAAAAATATGTAGACAATAGCATAAAGGCAAGCACACCTCAAAAGTATAGCTCTTAATAGGTATTGTGCAAGCTCTTCCAAGTCCAAGATCAGCAATTTTCAGCAACCCCATTTTTTGATCTACCAAAATATTTTGTGGCTTCAGATCCCTGTCAGACACATATACGTGTAGAATAAGAAATCATGCATTTTCTAAGTCGAACAACTAGAGGATGAAACTGGAATTGATCTAAAGAGAAAGAACCTGTGAAGCACCCTGTGGATGTGACAATAGGCAATACCCTTACATAATTGGAACATATAGCTCTGCACTCACTCAACATAAAACATGAGAGAAAAACCATGTCACTTCAATTCTGTCCCTCATCACTTGTGTGTTATCAGAACTGAATAGGCTTGTCCATAGAATTGAAATCAAACCTAAATACAGCTTGGAGACATCTTGGTATTGCATTGGCGGTGTGCACCAATGTGTCTTTTGAGATCACAATCTGCATATTCAAATACCATAAATAGTATGTGCTTTCCTTTGTCATTAAATGAAGCCTTTACATCCAACAACCTGCACGCCGAATGGTTTATTTAGGCCTTTGGCTCCAATATAAGTAGAAAGTTATTTTTCTTTAATTATTAACAATCACGATATGAACTAATACTCCAATATCATAAACATCTATAGTGGTCACTACAAGATTATGCATGCATCAAGGAAAAATAAAAAAGGGCAGTCTATAACAACAATCATACTAAAGCCTCTAGGGCCAACCCCCTCCATATGTTTGCAGAAATTTAAGCAAGTATCAAGTTCCAACAAAAGAACACATTGTAAAAACATGTATTCCAGCGAAGCAATTTGCAGACGAAATCTTCCAGGCCCTCCTACAGTTCCATATCAACCTAATGCTCCTAGGAAATAACATCACTAATGTAAGTATGAGCCTACTAAGTACCAATGACAATCAATTAGATTCCATAAGATTCACATAAGAGCACCTGTCAGATTACAAAGTACATATAGTAATTCCATATCCCCCCTAATGCTGTGCTTCTCTAATGTTTCTCACATCTTGCATCTTTTCTTTGAGGGTATTCAAGGACTGCAATTATTCAAGGGCTGCAAGTTTTATATGCATATACTCATCAAAACTAGCTATTGGAATCAGAGCTGCAGAACTAGTATAATATGTCCTACTGATGGCATCTTTTTCGCCATTAGCATTAGTCTGATGACCACTCTTACAATTGCAACTCACATAAGATCATCCATCAAACACTAACTATCAGGAATTCAAATTTTGGAAAATGAAGTCTGATTCTACCAATTTAAAGTATCCATTTTGTTGGTTTTAGCCCTAATGTAGTATCAAACACTAGAATAACTAAATGATGAGCTCCGCATTGCATGAGGTCACCATTAAAAGCCTCACTTTTATGAAAACACAATGGTGCATGATACCCAAATTTTTAAGCTTCTATCCGACCAGCCATCTTTGAATGCTAACAGTAGACCAGGTAAATATGTCATTATAACCCAAAATAATGTGCAGAGTGTTAGTTTCACCTTGTTACTCCAAGTCATTCTCTTCAGTAGCAGTGTGATCAGCAGATCCCCGCCAGCTTAGATCCTTGTGCAGAATTGTTTTGTTCTTGATGAGGAAGGTGTATTAATGAGGACACATTAGTCGTTAATAGGCACAGGCAAGGCCCATGCATATTCCAGATTGCAAAGGCACAAATCCCAATGCAAGGAGGTGCATGCACGATATATATTTGGAGGGTGAAGATCTCAATGTGGGTAAGATGCATTACATGATTTTGTATATTCTGAGAGGACAAAGTTCCCAGGGTAAGTAGGATGCATGGTGAAAGATTAGTTCTTTCTTCTCAAGATGAAGATTTAGGATGAGGAGTTAATGCATATAGCACAAAATGGTTATCTACACCCTGGGAAGCCTTTCTGCAAGGTGTCTGTGCTCATGAAAACTACTCGAAAAGCTTTATGATGGCTTCATCCAAAAAGGGACAGTTGCAACCAAAGTGGAGGAGTTCCAAACTCAAAGCCTAGCTCTCATCCATAAGGTGGGCAGAGGTGGTAAGAAAGCAGAATCTGGGAGGGATCAAAAGGGTGAGAATGAAGAATCATGTTCTTCAAATCAATAGAAGAAAGACTTGAGTCATGTGAAATGATTCAAGTGCTACAAGATGGGCCACTATAAATATCAATGTTTTGAGAAGAAGAGATCCAATCAACAACAAAAGCAATTTGTTAGGAGTGTAGAAGCTTCAGCCAAAGGGGATGAGTTATCATCCAAGCTTAAGACAACTTTCTCCATGATTTTGCGTCTTTCTACTAACACCATTTATGGGGTAAGGTGGTATGTTGACAATGGAGCCTCCAAACACGTGACCTTCAACAAGAAGGCTTTCTACAAACTTCAAGAATCAGAGGATGGGAAAAAGTGGCATTAGCAATGATACCACTTATCCAATTATCAGAATGGGATGTCCCCTTTCGCATGGCTTCAAGTCTTGTTCTAGAGTTACACGATGTTTAGTATGATCATGGTTTGACTAAAAATATTCTTTCAACTTCATCAATGATAGATCTGAAGGGTGTGGTTGAGATTAATGATCAAGAAATCATCTTTAGAGATGGCAACCATGAACATGGTCGATTTTTTTCCAAAGGAGTGCAAAAAGGTCGCCTTTACAAGCTGCATGTCGATCCAATAAAACATGATGCTTTAGTGCATGACAATGACAAGTTGTGAAAGCTATGGCACAAGCAATTTGGTCACCTACTCTATGTTGCACTTCCTATCTTCAAGGATATGGTGCAAGGATTGCCAAAATTCAAGATTGAAAAAAACTAGAGTGTGCAAGGGTATTGTACTTAGCAAGCATGTGAAGAACACTTTCCCAAGCAATTAGCATAAATGAAGAGAGGTTCTTGATCTAATCCATTTAGATGCATGTGGAACTGTTACCCCTCATTTCAACAAGGGTACATATAGACATTTCTTCACTTTGCATAACGCCACCGTAAGCCCAAGGATACAAGTCAAAGCCTCATAGGTCAAGTGAGTTTTTGTATTAGGGTGTTCTAGGCCTATCATGGTAGACCATGGCCGGTCCCCTTGGTTCCAACTTTTAGCTCCTTTCGTCCTTGATAGGATTGGAAGACTTGGAGTGGATCACATTGGAACTCATGGTTTATAGGAGCATCTAGTTATGTAGGTGTGATTGCAATTGTCGGGGCCAGTCCAACCCATGTCGTGCGTACATATCTCTTACCACATGGTCATGTATCATAGAGTCAACATGCATCCTTGGCCTTGTTGCAGTATTTACCAGACATTTCTCAACATGGAAATCTCACAATTCTCAACAAATCATGTTTCCCAATGCATTTCGTCCCCGAAGTAAAAAAGTCAACTTGGTCTCAAATTGCTCAGAATAAAATATAGATGACATGCCACATGGAAATTTTTGCAAAAGATGAAGGCATCACTCAAAAAATAGCAATCAAAGGTGATCCAATGACGGATGGGGGTTCCAAGTGGCAAAACAAGGTCAAATTTTTGCATGAAGAGACAATATTTAGATAAAATTTCTCTACAAAATTGGTCGAACAAACACCAAGCAATGTTGTCAACAATGAATCGGTCATCGAACTAGTCAAACCCTGAACCAAGAGTCAGTCTGGAATAAAAAAAAATCAAACCAAAAAACTGGTTAACCTAAAAATACATAAAACAATCAAATTTAAAGAAAAACATATATATTCATGTGCATGCATATGAATCCAAACCATTTATACACAAATATGCAAAAGTTCTCATTTATATAGCAAGACAGCATATAACCAAAATAGCACTTAGTGCAATAGATCTTTGAACCAAAATTACATCAAAAAAGAGGCTCTAGATGGCCTCTAGTGTCAAAAAGAAAAAAACATGCTACAACAAATATCTATATATCATGAAAATCATAGCCTATATAGGGATCCTCATCATCGATGTCAAGCATTAAAATAAGATAGAAAAAGTTTAACATGTCAAATGAAAATCAAAATTTTGTTTGAGTTATGGGTATATTTTTACTAGGGTCATGATAGAGGATTTCAACAATCAATGCCACTGACATCAAGGTACACAGATGGCTTGGTTCTCTTCATTAAATGCTTGCTCCATACCCTCATACGCAACAAAATCAAATGGAAACACTGCAATCCCCCCAAATCCTAAAATCCTAAAAATAGTTAGTCTATTGGATTTTGAGTGGAATCTAAAATTCTACTTTCTCCATATGAAATCCAATGAGGTTGGAATCACTTAAACGTCATAAAACAATTAAAAGTAATGTTAAAATTTAAGTAGAAGGTTCTCTTTTACTTTAAGAATTTAACATTACCATTAATTATATAGCATTATAGGGCCCTATTGTTGCACAAACTAGCAGGCCTTGTGAATAGGCAAAAGCTAGAGGGCACAACAACACCTGGGACATAGTCCCACTATCACCACAGACTAAGTCCCCTACTCTTCTCATATTTTCACCGACAAGAGGAATCCCAGTAGAACTCACTTGTGATATATGTATCAATGATAGGTTTAAAGTGAGGCAAGGTAGCTCATTCAATGGAAAGGTTCAACAAAAGTGCAATCTTTGGGAGAAGCTATTTAGACTTTCCACGAAAAAACCCTTCGAAAATAAACTACACGAGACCTAGGGTTGAAATTTAACATGATATATATGTGAATCCAAGGTCAAGGTAGGAGAGAGAAAAGGAAATTTATGATTTACTTCACCAATAACTAAAGAGATTTCCTTCAAAGAATCCCTAAGTTGAAGGATTAGCCTCTAGGTGTCCCTCTTGATGTGATAACTAGGGCATCAAAATTTATGGAGAATTCACTACGGGAATTCCACCAAAACTTGAGCACCTTTAGAGGAGACACAAAGGAAGATTTATATCCAAGACAAACTCAAAAATTCCTCCTCTATTGGAATTCGCACCAAGCCCTAGATGAGCCTCCTTACCCTTAAAGGGACGAAGAAAGAAAGGGAATTTTGTGGAGAAAAATTAAGAGTGATCACCAAGGGGCGAGACTAGTGCCTAGACCATTGGGAGGTTGAAGTCATGGGAACTTTGATTTGACCAAATCATCCTTCGAGGAGGCCTAAAGAGGAAGCCCTAACTACCCCTTCAAGCATTTACCCTCTTCAATTCAAGTTAATGAAGTTTAATGGATTAAATATATTTAGTATCCACTAGGAACATTCTTTTCACATCATCAATGAATAACACATGCAAAATTTCTCAAGATTACAATTCTAGAACAATATTCAATAATTAGGACAAAATTTCAGCAAGAGACAATATTCCATGCATTAAACATTAGTGAAAATCATAAATACATCATTAAAGAGCACTTACAAGACAATGTGAAATATATCCATCCATTAACAAGACATTCGAGGCTCCATGAGAGATAGCGAAAATGATCCAAACATCAAAATTCATCGATAAACATCCAAATCATCTCCAAATTGCGGGCCTGAAATCTCTAATGAGGTATGCGAAAATCCCAAGTATGATGGTATGAGATGAGAATAGGTCTCGACTCTCAACTATTTATACAAATGTTATGAGTTCAAATTACATATGACAAAGCCCCTCTAACATGCTTAATGTGCTAAGTAACCCACCCATGGTTACAATCCAAACATGATAGCTTTAAAAATTATTTTATTTCTCTCCAAAGCCCACGCAAGGTTGATGTCATGCATGCGTGGAGGCCTAGAGAGGCAGTGTGAAGGCCTCTTATGCTAAAAAAGTGGCAACCTCAAAAATCATGATGAAGAGGGTCATATACTGCAAAACATCTCTGGGACCCCTATTTTGGGTTTGGGGCTCCAAAATGGGTCTCATGGATCTCCAACTGGCTCAAAATCAAATCAATTTGATGCTCCATCAATGAGGGCTAGAAGATGACATATGCCCTCCCATGTCTCCCTAGGAAAGACATAACCTTCTCTGGGCCAAGTATCAGGTGCAATGTGTAGCCAGTTGGGGCAACATGGTCCAAGTGCATCATCCTCTCAAATAATTGAGGCACGAACAGGAAAATGGTGGTGTTGAAGAAGCCCATGGTGTGGCAATCAATGGTGTTGAAGAAGCCCATGGTGTGGAAATCAATGTTTTACATTAATGGAGGCCCATGGCTCTTAACGTTCAGCCTACAAATGCTATTGTGATCCTCTGGAGGGCTTGGATCCAATATAGGGAGGCCAAATCCAAGATGAAAACCCACTTGCAATCCTATATAAGATCCAATGTGTCTCCTCACCTTCAAATGCAATGATTCATTAGTGTAATTTGAGTAAATAAGCTTGTTAATCAAGGGAAAAAATGAGAACTTCATAGTGGGCTTCCCTTCCAAATTTGGGGTTTTGAACATGTAATAGCGTTACCATGTCAGTCTAAGAAGAAGCGATAGGGATTCTACGGCAAAAGAAACTGCAACACATTTGAAGCTTTCAATATTGAAGAACTGCTTGGAGAAAAAGTGCATGGCACTTTGGAACAGTTCTATCGCTATCAGCAGAGGTGCCTCAATAAATAGTAAAGATTGAAATCTTGAGTTTATACGACTTTCATTAAGATTCATTTTCGAAGAGTAGCAAACAGAAATCATTGCAATTTCATATACCCTAAAAAATCGAATTACATTTTCATTCAGGAGGATTTAGAGAAAGTGTGTACATACCTGGTCAAACGTTAAGGTAACAAGAGCGATGTCTGAGGAGAGGCCAAAAGTAAAAGCAATTGAGGAACCAGATCCATGGAAGAATAAAAAATCCCCCATAGAAGGAATTGCGAGCCCCCTTCAAAAAATCGTCCAGATGGGTGATTCCGAGAGCGTCATCAACAGTGGGCTACCATATCATGACCATGTAATCTGCTTGCCAAGTGATTCATCATACATTATTTTTCTTGTCATTTGATGTCAGGGTCGAGTTGGGTTAAGCTTGTGCAGAAAAAGAGCTTGAAGCTTGTTCAATGAACTTGCACAACTGATAGATCAAAAACCCGACCTGAAAGCACGGTGATAAAATTGAAACAGAGTAGTTTACACAGTTTTATGAATTAAATAATTGATTTCCTACTGGCGGGAATCATAGGGCGGGACATCGTAATTAAAATGAATGAATATGCTATGAAATTAAGAAATTAAAATTTGACCAAGGGTATAATAAAATAGGATGTGTATTAATTACTTAAATCACTATTATATATTTAAATTATTAAGGTGACATATTTTTATGAGTAAAATTATAAAATACTATGAAATAATTTACCATAGGAATTATGGCTAAAACATTTAAGAGTTAGAATAGAGTTTTTAAGTGACCACAATAAAACTAATACATATTAGAGATATATACATGGATCATATATATCAAGTTAAAGTGATCGCTAAAGCAACATCTTCCTACACCTAGTGTCTTAGATGGCCAAGGTAAGGTGCCGTCAAACCAATTATACAGTCATTCGTATATCTTAATTGGAAAATTATTAATGTCACGAGAATCACAAGGGTTGATATGTCAATCAAAATTTAAAATTATTCTCTAAAAACTCATATAGAAAGTGGGGTAACAGGTCCTATGACATCCAACCTGTGATTTGCAATGGGAAATCCTCAACAGTCTCTTTGGAGAAATAATGTCTCATGAAGGGGTTCAATAAGAGGTATGAGGCCCCACCAATTTGATAGTTGAAGAAGTTTGAATATTGGCTTGTCAATTTTGGCCCTAAGTAGGCAAGGCAACATGGAAGGAGGTGACCCCCTTGGAAAAGTTCAAAAGGGGAAGGCCACATAAGGTCTTATATAAAGATATAAATCCAAGGACCTCCCTCATAAAAATAGTTAGACATGTATTGAAAGAAAGTAGATAACGACCATCTAAATCTTGATAAAAGAAAATAGAACATCCCTTGAATCCATAATAAATGGAGCATCTACATATGAGGTGATCCTCTAACTCAATGTTGTGTATATGGCAAAGCTAGAATATGTTATTGAGAAGAGGAATATCTTGATGTCATTAGTTTCAACTAGACACTAATGTAAACCCACTTTGAAACCACCAAGGGGGATCTGAAGGGCAACATCTAGTTCTCTAGTGTGTATGAGGGTTTAAAAATATGGTCCCCTCTTATTTGCATGAAGTGTTCCCAGTACAAATCCATCTTAGTGTCAAGGCCATGAAAAGATGAAGTTCAAGTACTAAATTTATTGTTTATAAATAACCTCTTTAACAACTTGACACAGACATATAATGATGTCATTTACATTGGAGGTGTATGTCACTTGATCATGTTACAACTTTAATCGCTCCCCCACAAAAAGGTGTTATGCTTCCTTGTGATGATGCATCAACCCTAATGGAGAACAATCTCGTGATGTAAAAGAAATTTAAACATGATGTAACTTTAATAGTGCCCTACATTCACCCCTTGGCTCACCACTCATGGCAAACGTGAGGCTATTTCAAGCATTGATGTGGATAATATCATTTTATTTTCTCTTGTGTATAGTATTCTACATTGACACAATTGTGCTTTTTTAGCAAACAAAATATTTGTATCAAGGGTTAGCTCCTTGTGCATTAGGGTTGAAGAGGTTGCGTCATTGTGAGTGATCTATTCATTGCCAACTCCTTATGTGGGAGAGCACTACAAGATCCATGTCAACATGAAGTGTAGATATTGTGAGCAATTCTTATTGAGGTTTTGAAAATTATCCAGTTGTTCTACATTTGGTATACATGTTAATAAGGGCATTACCCACAAACACACACCCTTGAGACCAACACCTAGTTCTCTAAAAATCAAATGGTACCAATATTCTTAGTTAGAGGTGAAGGATTCTCCTAAGAGGTTATTTTGTTGGTTTGATGTGTTGTTTTTTGCCTTGGATACTAAGTGGTGAAGGGCTTCAAGGGTTAAAAGTTAAGGGCCAAGGGCTTGGGGGGGAAGGGATTTAGGGGTTAAGGGCTTAATAATTAAGGGATTTAGGTGTTAGGGGTTAAGGGGTTGGGTTTTAAGGTGTTTAGGGGTTATGGATTAAGGTTTAAGGGTCATGAGTTAAGAGAATAAGGGGTTAGTGCTTAGGGGGTTCATATATTCTACGTTAGGAGTTAATGGCTTAAGGTTTAATGCATCAAGGGGTTGATGGCTTATGAGTTATGAGTGTAGGGTTAAGAGATTATGGCTTCGGGGTTGAGGGATAGGGAATTTAGTGGTTATGGGTTAATGGCTTATTCGTTGTTATAATGGGGCCCCTAATCCCCTTATCACCACTATCGGGAGTTCCTCTTTCAATTCCTCTTGTTACCTTCCCTCCAGGCCCCCTAGCCCCTATGAAATTAGATCTTAATCCCCCTTCTCATTCTCTAATGTGTGGATTATAGATCTTATTAAATCATGCTTGGACATCCCACTTCTACCAATCCATGCTACATGTGTGTCCCCTAGTCTTGTTCAATACACCACAAAATACTCCTCCCACCTTTTCGGTCATATCATTCAACTTATCTTAACATTGTGGGTGAAATTGGTGTTTATGTTGTAAGGTGAACAAAGAAAAAATTTACTTGTTTTCTCTTTTGAGAAGATGTAGAAATTGATTGTCATGATTGGAATGTGCATGCATCAATCTACATTGGGTTGTTTTTTGAGCTTAGACATGAATAATCATTTGGTCATACTCCATACTATCGATGGAATCTAGTATCACAAATGTATCGATGGGAAGTTTGAGAGATTCTTTTGAAAGCTTGTGTGTTGTGGTGTTTAGCTCCTAGAGAATGTGTGTGAAAGATAGCTAGTCCAAATAGTTGGGGGGATCTATGATATCCTGTAGGATGGGATGTAGGTAGATGTTTTCTATCATGAATTATTGACCCAATTGATCATGATTTTTTAATCACCCATGATCTATCAGGATTTGACTCTTTTGATGGATGTAATTTCCAGAAGTGTACAAAGAGCAATGGAATCAACTCAGTTGTTGGAGCCTTAACTTTGGGTATACCTTACTTTCTCGCTATAAGACTGGGAGAGGAAGAGTACCATTCCCACTTTGCAGCTAGGTGGGATAACTTGTGCAACACCATCAAAGAAGTCACAAGGGCATCCAAGAGGGAGTGGAGAAATTACCAGAATCCATTATTTTTGTGGTTTAGAATGAATCTTGTCTTCTAAACACTATTTTTTATCAATTCAATTGTGATCTTTGTTAGAATTTCTTGTGAAAAAAATGTGTTGTTGTTCCAATCCCACCAGATATGGCTGATTAGAATGCATGGGAAACCTTTATAATAATCTTCCATGATATTGAGTAACTAAGTTTTGAAATTTTCTTCCAAGTTTTAGATAGGACCACGAGCCTATCATGTTCAATTTTTCAAGGGTGGTGGTGATCATGACCTGCATTGTGTTGGGAGAGGAGATAAATAAGTGTGAAGAAATATCATCAAATGACTTTCCTAAAGGATAGATGTTGGGCTGATTCGTAAACTATCATGGATATTTTTCGTGAACAAAATGTGTTGTTGTTCCAATCCCACTAGATATTGTTGATTAGAATGCATGGGAAACCTTTTTAATAATCTTCCATGATGTTGTGTAACTATGTTTTGAAATTTTCTTCCAAGCTTAGATAGGACTATGAGCCCATCATGTTCAATTTTGCAAGGGTGGTGGTGATGACCTGCATTGTGTTGGGACAAGAGATAAATAAGTGTGAAGAAATATCATCACATGACTTGCATAAAGGATAGATGTTGGGGTGATTCGTAAACTATCATTGATATTTCTTGTGAACAAATCTGTTGCTATTCCAATCCCACCAGATATTGTTGATTAGAATGCATGGGAAACCCTTTTAATAATCTTCCATGATGTTGTGTAACTAAGTTTTGAAATTTTCTTCCAAGCTTAGATAGGACCACAGGCCTATCATGTTCAATTTTGTAAGGGTGGTGGTGATGACTTGCACTGTGTCGAGACAAGATATAAATAAGCGTGAAGAAATATCATCATATGACTTGCATAAAGGATATATGCTAGGGTGATTCGTAAACTATCATGGATATTTATCGTGAACAAAATGTGTTGTTGTTCCAATCCCACTAGATATTATTGATTAGAAAGCATGGGAAACCTTAATAATAATAATCTTCCATCATGTTGTGTAACTAAGTTTTGAATTTTTTTTCCAAGCTTAGATAGGACCATGAGCCTATCATGTTAAATTTTGCAAGGGTGGTGGTGATGACCTGCACTATGTTGGGACAACTAGAGATAAATAAGTGTGAAGAAATATCATCATATGACTTGCATAAAGGATATATGTTGGGGTGATTCATAAACTATCATGGATATTCCACTAGACAGTTCATCATAACATAATAGATAAAACTATATTTAAAAATGAATGAATAAGAGTTTGTGACAGGAAGTGTCGGTGAGTTTCAGGTGTGCTAAGGAGGGAGTGACGTCAAGGCATGCTAGGCAGTTTTAAGGCATGCTAGAGGCCAGGGAAACGTGCCAAGATGTGCCAGGTGCCAGGGTGTGCCAATGCATGCCAGGGCGGAGTGTTTGGGAGTGCCAAGGAAAAACAAGGGAGCACTAGTGTCAAATGCATGGAAATGAATGAATAAGAGTGTGTGACAGGGAGTATCAACGAGTTATAGGTGTGCTAAGGAGGGAGTTTAAAGGTATGTAAGTTAGTGCCAAGGAATGATAGAGTGCTAGGGCGACATGCTAGGATGTGCCAAATGCTAGGGTGTGTCAATGCGTTCTAGGGAGTGCCATGGAAACACAAGGGAGAACTAGTTCAAAATGCCTGGTAATGAATGAATAAGAGTGTCTGATAGGGAGTGTCGTGAGTTTCAGGTGTGATAAGGAGGGAGTACCAAGGTTACATGTTAGGAAATTCCAAGGTATGCTAGAGTGCCAGGGCATGTCAGGGAGTGTTAGTGTGAAAACCCTTCTTCATTATATTACAAACTACAATACAACAGGCTAGAGCTCTTGTACCATGGATCGTGACCCTTTACAATCACACTGATACAAGGAATAAAACTAGGGATTGGTGTTAATCCTTTGACAACCAATCTATCATGAACAAGACAACACTTGACCTACTTGTTGATGGTGGCCACACACAACCCTTTCAGTCCACAAGTTTAATGAGAGCACCACAAGTTGAATGTTTGGAGAACAAGGGGCCACCCCCTTGTCCAACACTTTTGATGGGCCCCATGCAACATTATGGCACTCATGGACCCTAGTATGCCTCCTAGAAGGCCCTAAGACATCAGTTGACCTCTTATGAGGCTTATTATTTCATGTATGAGATGGTTTGGTGGGATTGTCACCAAAATTTAGGGTTACTTGCATAATATTTTATGTTTAGGGGCTAATGTAGGCCCATAAGCTAATTCGATCAACTCCTAATAAATGTATAAATAGGAGCTAGTTGGATTCATTTGTATCATCACTTGATTTGGGATCTCTCGGAGTTAATTGGATTCATTTGTATCATCACTTGATTTGGGATCTCTCTATCTTTAGAGAACTTCACATTTTTCCTTGGAGGACTATTTTGGATGATGGATGCATTTTGATGTATGGATTTGGGCTATTTTTATCTTGGAGATTTGCTTTTGCAAATGTGAAGCTGGTTGGATATACTCTCTAACATTGTGAGTGAAAATTTAATGCTATCCTTGTTGTTGTTGCATACTATTGAATTTCACTATAACTAGGGTTAATTACTGCATGATGGAAATTTGAAATTATGTGTCTATTTATCTTATTTAATGTATGGTCCATTGTTGGATGAATGAAATATATTAGAAATAATCTTATCTCAATAAATTTTCACCACTTGTATGAAGTATAAATGCTTGAAGGTCACTTTTCGTTTTCCTCTAACATTGGACGAAGTTGACTTTCTGGGCCTCCATGATCAAGAAACTAAATTATTGTTCATTATCACCCCTGACTTCATATCCCCAAGTGAATTATTCACTAGTACCTCAAAAAGGGTGATGATTTCCCCCACCCCCCTCCCCTTTTTCACATTTTTCCATTTTTCCCTAGGTCTAGCCCCATCAGGTCACCTAGGGCATCAATTTCCCAAGAATATAGCCAGAGGAAAACTTTGATCTCCTAGAGGCACCGACATTGGTGGGTGCCTTCACTCTCATCGTAATTTGGGCCAATTCCGACGATGGAATCTTCAAATACCTCAAGCCCTAGCTCTAGGATCAAGTTTTGCATAGGTGTTCCCAAGGCTAGAGCCTAGTAGGATGAATTTGACCCATCAAAGTAAAAAATATTTCCTAATCCTTTCCCCTCACATTTTCCAAGATAGGAACATCATTGGTTGCTAAATTCCATCCCCGAACCTAGGTTGGGTCCACTTGGCCCCATGTGGTCCCATTTGGTGTCAAAGGCCTTTCATCAAGGACCATTTGGGAATCCAAGTTCCCAAAGGATTTTAGGGATTGGTAACTTACTTTATAAGTCTTATTCTTCTCCCTCAACCCTTCAATCCCCCTCCTCTCTCCCTAGAAGATCAGGTCCCTTGTTTAAAATGCAAGCATGTCCCACTCTATATTCTATCTTAGGGAAAGGGATTCTAGGGTCACTTCCCATCTATTCATTGACCTATAATATACGAGTGACTTCCTAAACTACCAAGACTCCTCCCATCAGTGAAATTTTGTGAAGGGCAAGGAGCCTTAGCTGTGGTGACAATGGGCTAAGCCTCCACCGTTTCCCTTGTCCTAGTTGTTTCCCTCATAGGAACCCCTTTTAGGTCCACTCCTAGTTTGAGTGGTAACAAGTTGTTCACAACTCCATTTTTGAACAACTCTTTGGTATGCCCACTTTTTCCATACTACGGCTCCAAGATGAGAAGTCTAGGGCTATGGAGGTTTCCCTTCTTCTCACTGAATTGATCCTCTATAATATAGTGAAATAGGGCTAGTTGGTTGGCCCACTTGACTGCTACTTTAGTCCTTCAAATTATGCACATCCTTAGGCCCTATACACCTGCCCTTCTACCAATCTTATTGTCCTTCACAAGTACAAGAGTTAGGGTTCTTCTTTGACAATCGCCTAACAACCCTCCAACTATACTTGGACTAGCATCAATATGCCCAACCATAGTCAATTACTTTTACTGATCTAGGGATCACAATATTTTCTTCATCTAGGGCTCTTCAAATCTTCCACATAACAATGGTTTGAGTCCTCTCAAAATCATTGTTCTTGTGTATCGACAATTTGATCTTTGTTGTCCAATCTATGAATAAATCTGAACTGCTCCTCTTATCATCCTTCTAACAATCTGTAGATGACTAAACTAGGGTCACAAATCAACCACTAATAGTCCATTGAATAATTTTTTATAGGTTTCTTCAGATATCTGTCTAAAAATCCATGGATATTCCACCAAATCAACTCCTCAACATGTCAATCCATTCTTCACATGGCACATTTCTTCTGCATGCTCAATCTTCTGCTCAGGTTCCACCCTCCTTTGGATCTGCTATCTCCACACATACTGAATATGCAAGCCATCTTCCAGATCTGCGGTCTATATTTCAGAAATAAGCCTCGCTTTAAGGGTCACAACTGCTCTTCTTCTACGCAATTTTTTCACAGTCTTAAGGGCATACCTTATGAACTAAACATGCTAGGTAACTAGGGCACTATACTTATGTACTTCTAATTTTTGTAGAACAAACCCTATCCACCCATAGAAAAAACCACGACTCTTGCCTCCATAAGAGACTCAACCTAGCTCACATGGATCCATAGATTTTGGGCATTTCTTTGACTGAATCTTGACATGAACTTCAGATCTCAATGTTAGCCCTCAAACTAGGGCTAGCTCAGTCAATATTACGCCTGCGTCTACTTTTTTTTTGGCTCTAAATTACAGTGCAAGCCATCCTCCATTTGTGTTTATCTTTATAACCACCGCAAGACAAGATCGTATCAATCCTCTCTTCTATTTCATGTATAAAATCTAACCAACGGGATTCAATCTAATCTTGTAATGTACTAAAACAAGATATTGAATCCTTCCTACAAACACGATCGCATAATCACATATAAGTAAGAGAAAGAAATTATAAATCGCACAACAAAAGATGTATCTGGGGAAAGAAACTGCTCAAAACACATCTATCTCTATTGTGTATTAAGTCAAGGAATCATGAAACAATACAATGCTTAATCTCTCTTGAGATTCTCCAACACTCTGCCAATTGTCTCCTGCTGATCTAGGCAAAATTCGTCTAATACTTAGCCAATTCTCAGTCTTCCTTTAGCCTGCCTTGCTCACGCAATTCCTATGGAATTATCTCCATATTAATTAAGAAATTAAATCAACCTTCCTTGATTGCGCAATCCATCATGGCATCCCAATGACTTTATAATTGCACATGGGAAATTTTCTATAAATACAACTGATAGTTATGATCCTTTGAACTGTGTTACAATAAGGATGAAGGGTCTTTTTATCATTTAAAAATAAAATAAAACCCCAAACAACCAAAACCCTAACCCAAGGATATGTAACACCAAGAGTTTATGGGCCCCATTAGGGTTAGTTGGGCAGCCAACTTCCCGGGGTTGTAACTTGGTCATATGATCTTCGTTTGACGCACATGATACCTCGTTAGAAAGATCTCTCCGAGGACTACAACAACTAATGCAATTTATATGAAATTTCCAAACCTTTCATGCCCAAAAAATGCTGTTTGGGGCCTCAAAACAGCTCTGGAAGTTCAGGACCTAAAAAATTGACAAAAATAGTAAATTGTGCTATAATTAAGGAAACTGAAAAACTGAAAGAGACAATGGCGAGGGCCCAAGTGGAATAGGCGGGTGGCCACAAATATCCACCTCGATCACCTTCAATCGAATTTCCTGAGCTAACTCAATCATCATGACTTAGTTAACTGACACAAGTTATTATGAGACGAAATTACAACTTATTGTCCAATTTATTTAAGGGAAAAATAAATTAGATGCCTCACATTCCTGACACCTGGTACATCAAAATTCCTCACCGGTGTGGGTGAATTTTTTTTTGTCCTTTCGATTTTCCAATTTCACTGTTTCTTGTTGCAAATTTCAACACTCCCTCTCAACAAGAAAGGAATTCAATCAATCCCCATCCAGTACCTTTGGAATGTTCTGCATGCTACACTTCTCTAGTGTTGTTTGCACCTGCAAATCCTGAAACTGAATAGCCTCCGAACAACTGAATCAGTATAATGCATCTGTCATCAGAGTCTTCTGGCTGCTACTAGCTACTGCACCTGTCTAGTAGTGGATTTTCTGCACTGCTACTGACATCTACATCCGTGCCCTTTGAACTATTGCTAACTTTGATTTGTGCTCCAGTATTTGACATCTGTCACTCTGATTTCTATCTTGTTGACATCTGACTACATCAATCTAATTGATCCTTCCTACTACTGTTGTACTGTGGGCTCCTCGTAGCCAGGTTCGATCCATGAGACACGCCATCTCAATGGACCTTGCCCAAATTTCTTATCTTGGGATTATGTCTACACATCACCCCACCTTACACCTCAGGGTAAGGTTGCTCCCTCTTCCTATCTGGCTCAAAATTTCCCCCTCATGGTGGTCTCTGCTTGAATGGATGCTTCCACTCGGTCTCCTCTCTACTTCTCCAATTGTGGCAGCTACTCCACAACCTTCTGAGACTGCTTCTCATGAGAATGCATGTTGAGAGGTAATTTATGCTCCCTCTAAACCACCAAGTCTCTAACTTCTGCCTTTCTCCTCAAAGCTTTGCATGTATCTGGTACCTCAAGTACATATAGGTTCTTGACTCATGCATAATGTAATTGTCCCGACGTTACAAAAAGTTTCTAAAAAGAATTGATTTTAAATCAATGATATCTCCCTCATCTGAGCTCTGATTCGACCGATTTTTTTTTTTTCCATTTGGGTATATTTTCACAAGGATTCCAAATATTCTATTTGTTTTTGAAAATTTTACACCAAAATATTCAGATATTCTCTGCAAACTCGTCGTCCAAAAAATTCCTGCTCTGATACCATGTAGAAAATCTAACTAGTGTGGGTGCATTAAACCATGCCAAATCATACTAAGGCATCTCAACATATTCGATACATGCTAATACTTTCCAAGTGCCAACACGTGCCAAGTTCCAATATGTGTCAGGGACTAGTGTTATGCATGTTATGAAGTGGAAGGGAATGTTGAAGAGTGCTAAGGTGTGCTAGAGAGTGATAATGCATGTTGATGAGTGTTAAGGATTACTAGGAAAAAACATTAAGGGAGCACTAGGTAAAAATTCATGGAAGCTAATGAATATTAGGAACGTTTGCCACAGACTAGTGTTAATGAGTGTTAGTTGTCATGCCAAGGAGGGAGTGACAAGGTATGCTAAGAATTGGTAAGGCATGCTAGGGAATATCAAGGCATGTCAAGAATTCCCAAAGTGTGCTTGGGAGTTACAGGGTGTGCCAATTAATAGTGCCAAGATATGCCAATACATGCTAGGTTCTAAGGATATTGTAGTGCAGGGTGCCAGGGTATGTCAATATGTGTCAAGGCAACAAAAGGAAGAACCAATATTAAGAGGGTTAATGAGTCAGGACTTTATCTTTTTGAAAAGGGGCATGCTAGGCACACTAATAATAGGTCCCAATACATGCTAAGTGGCATTGTGTACCAAGTGCTAATGTATGTTAATGCATTCAACCAAGGTGTTATAGGGCATGCTAGGGACTATATGCAGTATGCCAACACATGCTAGGAAAGTTCCATGTTGTGCTAGCGCATGCCACCATGTGCTTGGGCGTCAGTGTCATCACAGTATGTTCTAGGTACAAAGATGTTCCAAGACATGTGGGGTGCTAAGAAATGTTAGTGTGTGCCAAAGCATTAATGTAAGGTGTGCCCAGATTGTTGAGGATTGTTAGGTCTTTCTCATTAATAGAATTGTCAAAGCTTGATTATGTATTAAATAATATATTTCCTACACACAATAGTGGAAGTTTATCTAAAGGGAATTTTCTAGATAATAAACTTAATAGATATGAATCATGTGTTTACTCATAGGAAATCTCTATTCGACTAGTCATTACTTGAGGGAAATGATACACACTAATTACTTCTACAAAAATTCACTGACCCTAACCACTATGGCCTTGGACATATTATAAAAAATACTCCATAATAATTGTATTAAATCATTATATTTTGACAAAAAATATTAATAGGCACATAGCGTCATCAAAAACTCATTGGAATGATCAATGATGACAGGCATTTTTTGACCATCACCAAAAGTAACAAAAAGAGCATTGGTGAGGGTCATTAAAAGTTCACCACTAGAAGTGTCACCAAAGAGAGAATTAGTGATGGGCCTTTAACGACCCTCACCAAAAGTGTCATTGAAAATGTCTTTGGTGACGGACCATAAAGGACCAACACTATATACACTTACAGTGACGGTTTTTTAATGATCAATGATGACAGACATTTTTTGACCGTCACCAGAAGTAAAAAAAATAGCATTGGTGAGGGTCATAAAAAGTTCGTCACTAGAAGTGTTACCAAAGAGAAAATTAGTGATGGGCCTTTAACGACCCTCACCAAAAGTGTCATTGAAAATGTCTTTGGTGACGGACCATAAAGGACCATCACTATATACACTTACAGTGATGGTTTTTTAAGGACCGTCACCATATGTGACATTGGTGACGGACCTTAAAGGTCGGTCACAAGCATGACCCTCACCAATGTGCTTTTTTCTTATAGTGAATATTGCAATTTACAAGGATAGTAGTAAGGATTAACGGGAATAAACTAAAATGTGTGAAATGCGATTTGCGCTGCAGTAAAGGTTGCGGGTAGTGATTTGGGATGTGATAAGTTTTGCGGGATGCGATTTCTGATGTGGTAAGTTCTGTGGGATGCGATTTGTGATGTGATAAGTTCTGCGGGATGCAATGTGAAATGGTGATGACGTGGTAGTGGAAAAAAGCTAAGAGTTGTGATTTGCAATTTCGCAATTGCACAGAATGAGGGGTGAATGTTAACGGTAGAAGGTAACCGATGCAAAGTGCGATTTGTGATTTTGCAATATCAAAATCACAAGAAATTAGTGATAAGTGTTAAGATAATCGTTAGATGTTGCGATTGCGAAGTGCGACATATGGTGGCGGGAGTCTCGAGGAACAAAGGCGGAGGTTGGGTTTTTGGTGGTTCTATATGGTTTTTCATGTGTTTTTCGTAAAAAGGGTAAGGCGGCCGTGAACGGAGAAAAATAGAGAAGTAAGGATGAAGAGCTTAAGGGTGTTTGAAAGAATGTAAGTGCGGCATTAAGGTGAGAAGTAAATGAGTTAAATGGAAGTCGAAGAGCAGTGCTAAGAAGTGAAGCACACCTGTGGGTTCATGTATGGGAAATAGACATAAATGCACGATGAAATAGTGAAGGAAAGGCTTGGACTTGGTAATACAAATTCTTCCCTGAACTCGAATAGAAAGAAATTTTTGGAGTTTTCCCTCTATTTCACTATGCATAAGCAATTAAAACTAAAAAAACACAAAAAACAAATAGCAGTGAAATTTATAAGAAGCAGATCTAACTTAAATGACAGAGGAAAAACTAGCTAAATGACATAAAGGAAAAGATAATAACAACAGAGAAGTTGAGGAACATGGATTGGGCCCTAACCTGCGAGCCTAGCCCTCTGAACTTAAATCAATCAAATGAAATCAGTCTTCTCATTTCATAAAATAATAATTGCATACATCTCTTAAAGTTTCGATCCCTGAATAAAAAAAAAAGCTTCAATAGTCCACAACAATAATTTTGAATGGAAGCGAGACTAGGATAGACTAACTCTTCCTAGCTCTAGCTCTGCTCTATTTATTCTATCAGGCAGCTACCAACAACTCCCTAGAAAATGGTGATTGATCCCATTGGACTCCAAGTAAGACAAGATTGAGTGCTCTCCTCTTTGAGTTTCTCGGAGGCCTCTGGAATTCAAATTGCTGGAGAGAATCCTTGGGGATCCTTCATCTTCTTATGGAATTCAAATTTCTGGAGAGAATCTTTGGGATCCTTCAGCTGCTTTTGAGGGTGGACAATCATCCTATAATTTCTCCTTGGTGTCTCCTCCAAGTCTTTGTCATAAAATATTTATAAAAATGCTTAATAAATCATCATTTTCTTCACTCAACATTATATTATGAACTCAAATTATGTTAGCCTTAATCACCACCTATACTAACATCATAAACCAAAATAATAATAAAAATGCAAGAAAAAGATATCTAATAAGGAAAAAAGGTGACTATTAACTCTTCCAAATATGTCAAATGATGGAGCTCATCATCACCCCCCTACTGAATGGTTGCTCATCCTCTGAGAAAATGATCCCCCCCCTCCATTTCCTTCAAAATATTGACAGCCCCCGTAATTTCCTGAGGAAGAAGTGTGGGAGTTTCCCCAAGGGGGTAAAATCCATCGTTCTTTTCTGCATTCTCCCATTCTCTATCTTTTGCATCTGTGTCATCTTCATAAGTCAACCCCAACAGCAAAGGTGGGCTGAGCTTTAGTCCCAACCATCATATATTTTTAGCCTGCATGGCCTTCTTGTATAATGGTGTTCTTTGCAATGCACCCCTTAGTCTTTTTGGAGTATGATACTCCCTGTTCTTGTGGCTATGTGGGAGGTTGTTCCATCTGCCCTAGCTGGCCATGATGAACTATTATTCTATCTACTTAGAAACATCATCAAAGTGGCCTATCACCTAGCTTTGAGTCTGAAGGTAGCTTTCAACCAGTGCAGGGTCATTTTCAATCTCTCGATGGTTAAGGATGACTCCTCTTAGGCTGAACACTTCTGGTCTGAGATATAAGGGTTCTCTATTTCTTCTTCCCATGACCCTCCATATCTATTTGGCCCTATTTTCCTCATTCACCATCCAATATGTTAGAGCCATTAACTGCATATCCCCCACTATAGGATTGGGGTCCCAAATCTCTATATTTGTCAGCACAAAGTTATGCATATAAAACTCTGCCATCTTTTCCCGATCAGCTATGTTGGCTTTCTTGTATAATTTCATGAATTTCCTACAATATTGGAAAGGGAGTGATCCATGGGAGGCTAGAGTGTTGATTTGAAATTAAAGACATTTTTCTTTGAGGTACACAACATATGAGTCAGAGGGGAATCTGTGTTGAAGAGCTTCTATGCATAAGTCCGCCATGGTGGCTACTTGCTCCTCTTTTTGTTGCAATTGCTTCCTTAGCGCTACATTTTCTACCTATGCCTTCTGTAGCTGCTCCTTCAGAGATATTTCTTCAATTATTTCGTCCCCCCTTGGTGATTCTTCAATGATGATTGGCCTTATGGGAGAATTTTTTGGCTTTCTCTGATTCTTGTCAGCTCTGGAATACCTAGAGGTCTGCCTTTTTCTTTTTACGCTCATAGGAGCCATGGTGGCAGTTACCTTTTTGTAGTGAGGGGACGTGACACTGGGTTGTGATTCTGTGTCTCACCCACTTTCTTCTATCTCTATGACTTCTATGGCCATCTCTTCTATTTTTCTTTTTCCCTTTGCATCTCTCTCTTCTTCTTCTATTTCTTCTTGTTTTTGTTGGTTCTTCCTCCTCTTCTTCTGGTTCTTCTTTTTTCTTCTGGTTCTACCCCAACTTTCTTCTTCTTCTTCTTCAAGTGTTGTGTGCTTTAGTCGGTCCTCTCCCTCTAAAAATTGTCAATTCACTGGTTTGGATGAGATGGCATCTCCTTTTATTAGATGACGAAACTAAATTTGGAGTGCCAATATAACTCCGCTCAGCTCCAGTTCTATCATATACAATTGGTTCCTCCTCCCTGTTAATTCAGGATGGACTACGCATTTTCCTCCCCTCGTTCTCCTCTACTCCACTGATTTAAAATTTTTCTTTTGCATGCCCATGTGGTGTGTATTCCCAGTTTTATTCTAGCCATACCTCACGGTGGTGGTCGAGTTAACTGGCCACCTTTTTGCTCCTCAAGCTCTAAGTATGAAAATTAATTATTTCTGGCTATTATGAATGTGTAACAAGGGGTGAGAGCTTATACCTGATTTTACCTATTGCTTCCAAGGAAGTTGCAGGAGCTGGAGGTTTGAGACAATCCTTTTTAGATGTTGTGTTCTTCACCATATTCCTATTCTCTGAGTGAGAAAGTTGCTAAAGGAGCATCTTCTGGAATGAGCTGCTAATCTTTGTCTGTTGTTTCTATTTGTTGTCGATGTTGTGCGGGGTGCTTGAGATGACATGGGTGGAATTATTGTTCTCATATAGTATGTTATGCAACTTCCCTTATTGTTCTTCTTGGCAGTCCATGGACAACTTTATTCTTGAAGGAACTTCCTGATTTTTGTAGCAGTCTGTTTGTCTGTTGCTTCTCTTGCTACATTATGCTCAGGAATGGAGGAGTGTGGTGTATGGAGGTGACGCAGGAATTTATGAAGATGAATGGAGTGAATGATGGGATGGATGGAAAGATAAAATAAGGGAAATTAAGATGAATTCTTCCCTGTTTTTTCCAAAAACTAGTAACAACCTGCAAAATAGCAAACATAGAAAAAAAAAGTGACGCAGATGCATTTTTTTGGTTTTCTTCTGTTTCACTTTTTTATTTTTCTTCGAAAGAAAGTGGGCTGCCTCCATGGAGGTTTTCAACCCATAAACCTGGCTTGGGCGCCTCAGAGAGGTTTTCACCCATGGATCTTTATTCTTCCCCCCCAACCCCTTTTTTTGGTTTTTGAGCAAGTGAGTTGCATCCATGGAGGTTTTCAACCCGCAAGATTATTCTTTTTTATTTTTTATTTTTCTTTCAGGAGGTGTGAGAAACTATGGCATTTCCCATCACATACACCTCTCTAATTATTTAATTGATGAATTCTACCCTTGACAAATGCTTCTTGTAAATTTTAAGTCTATGACCGTTGACTAGAAAGGGGATCTGTTCCTCATCTATGGTCCTGATTTTAACTGCACCATTATCAAAGCATTTCTCCAATGTGTAAGGCCTGACCATATTGTCATCATCTTGCATTTGAACTCTTTAAACCTTGAATCATACAAAAGTTCACAATCTCCTTCTTGGAATGTCTTTTCTTTGATTTTCTTGTCATGCCATACCTTCCTTTGCAGCTGAACTACCTCTGTGAAGAATTTCTTGAATTCTGAACTCATCCAATCCATTTAGATGCAGAAACCTCTCTTTTTGGGCTTTTTTAAGATCTAGATTTAATTCAGCTTCCATTCTTAAAGTATTGAGTTCAAACTCAACTGAAAGTAGAGCTTTCTTACAATAGACTAGTTCATAAGGAGTGAATCCTATTCTTGTCTTCCAAGTGGTGTTGTAGGCCCAAGTAGCTTCTACCAATCCATCTGCCCAATCTTTTCTGCTGCTGCTCACAACCTTGGTGAGGATGCTTTCTAAAAATTTGCTAGTTACTTCTACTTGGACATTCACCGGAGGGTGATAGGCAGAAGAAGTTCTATGCATAATCTTGTGCTTCCTCAACATATTCTCAATGAGGTGAGAGGTGAACTGTGATCCCTGATCAATGACTATTTCTATGCGATATACAAATTTGTAAAGCACATTCTCCCTCAGAAATTCTGCTACTTTTTCTTCGGTTGCTACCTTCGCTGCTTTTGCTTTAGCCCACTTTGTTAGGTAATAAGTGCAGACTATGATATACTTCTTTTGTCTGGATGGTGGATCGATAGGTCCAAAAAATTCCATGCCCCACTTTTCAAATGGCTCAAGAGACACCTAAGGATGTAAAGGCATTTCATACGTTTGTGTGGTTTCCCCATCCTTTGAAACTGGTCACACTTGCTAGTATATCTTTTGGAATCTTGGTGAAAGGTAGGCCAATAGTAACCCGCTTGCAAAACTTTGTAAGTAGTTCTCTTTTCAGTAGAGTGGCCTCCACATGGGTTGTCATGAACTTCAGAGAGGATATAAAAAAATTATTCCTCCCTCACATCTTCTTATGATTTGATCAGGGAATCTTGAAGAGATTCCCCCTAGTCCATGTGAAAGGGGTGCCTTTTCTGATGATTCTGCTCCTCTCCCTGAATGAAAGATTAGGAGGGAGTCTTTCAGCAACCAATTAGTTGGCTATATCAGCAAACCATGGTGAGAGTGCTGATATGGAAAAGAGGTGTTCATCTGGTAGCTAGTCATCCACCATTCCTTCCTTACCTACAGGGAGAACTAACCTGGACAAAAAATCTGCAACAACATTTACCTTTCTAGGTTTATCAACAATAGTCAAATCAAATTGTTGCATAAGTAAAAACCATCTAATTATTCTAGCATTAACATCCTTAAATACTTAATTATTCTAGTATTTAATTGATCATTAAATACTTGATGGCTTCATGGTCAGTGTGAACAAAGGTTTGATATCAAGTGACATAATGCCTGAATTTGTTCAATGCATGGACAATGGCCAAGATATCCTTCTCAGTAACAGTATAATTAAGCTTGATTTTGGACAAATTATTGCTGATGAAAAAAATGGAATAAGGGATTTTGTCCTCTAATTGTCCTGATGTTGCCCCTACATCTTTGTCATATGTATCAGGGTGGATGTGGAAAGGCAGAGTCCAATTTGGACCTTGGAGGATGGGGGCACTGTTCAACTGCTTGTTAATGAGATCAAAAGCCTCTTGACAAGGACCAGACCAAATAAACTCAGAATCCTTGGCCAATAACCCAAATAATGGCAAAGCCATCTTGCTGAAATCTTTGATGAACATTCTATAGTAACCAGCTAAGCCTATGAAACTTCTATCATATTTCTTTCTTTGAGGAGCAGGTACGCTTTTGATGATAGTGATTTTGTTCGTGTCTACCTTTATTCCTTCTTGGGATAGGGTGTGTCCTAATGCAACCCTGCTTTCTTCAGTAATTCACATTTTTTTGGGCTCAAGGAGAGATGCATCTCAATGCACCTTATTAATAATTTACCCAAATTTGAGAGAGCTTCCTGGAATTCATCCCGATATGGTGTGAAATCATCCGTATAAATTTTACAGAGTCATGGACTAACTCAGAAAAGATGTTTAGGACAGCTCTCTAGAAGGTGGCTGGGGCATTGCATAACCCAAAGGGTAGGACTCTATAAGAAAAGGTACCCTAAGGGCAGGTGAAAGTAGTCTTATCCTAGTCTTCAGGGTTGATTTGAATCTAATTGTACCCACTGAACCCATCTAAGAAGGAAAATAACTTCTTCCCTATAAGGCCATCCAGGGCTTGCTCTACAAAGGGAAAAGGGAAATGGTCTTTCTTGGTGGCTTTGTTAATTTCTCAATAATCAACACAAATTTTCCACTTCCAACTCTTATTTAGGACTAGGACAAGAGGAGATACCCACTCATTGTCAAATATAGGATATATGAACCCCACATCCAATAGTTTTTGCAGCTCTTCTTTGACTATGTCGTTTAGAATAGGGTTCATCCTTCTTTGGGTTTTTCTCACAGGCTTGCATCATTATTTGATGTAAATGTGATGTTTGCATACTGAAGGATGCACCCCTTTCATGTCCTTTTAATCCCAATCAAATTCTTCAAGATTTTCTTTCAAAAGCTGGCATAGCTGCTTCTCTTCTTCATTTGAGAGGTTTGGGTTGATTTTCAAAGATTTGGATGGGAAAAAATCGATAGCCTTGGTGGTTTCAGAGGTTGTCTTAACTGATTTCACTTCCATTGAAGGTTGGCTTTTAGACTCTTTGGCTAGGGTTTCGAGAGAAGCATTAGTGTGGGATTGGTTTTGAATGGAATGGTTGATGAGTTCATCTTCATCAAGCTTCCCCCCTCTAAGGATATCATCTATGGCACACATAGGGGTAGTTTTATATAACTCATGTTCTTCATCCTCCAACCATATAGGGAGATCATGATCAATGGAAGGCTGGGCTAGAGGATATAACACTATCTGTTTAGACAAAAGCCCATTTTTGATAGTCATGTTTTTGACCCAACAACTAATATAAGCATCTTCAGTGGCTAACCAAGGTATCCCTAAGATGAAAGGATAACCATTAAACTTGGTTTTTGGTTGCGGGACCAAGAAATGTATAGGATACTCGCAAGATTCAATGGTAACCATAACAACCTCAACAATTCCTTCCGAAGTTACTATGGACTGATATGCAAGTTGCAAAACTGTTTTGCTTTTCCTCAAAGTCCCTTAGAGATTAAGTTTCAAAATAGTTTCCTTGGTCATGATATTGATGGCAACCCCTAAATAAATCAGATTATTGGGGACTATGACACCATCTATATGTACATCAACAACTGGACTACCAGGGTCCATGTATTTTTGAAATATCACCTTCCTCAGCATCAAGTCAGACATTTGTCCTACCACATTGATGGTGGGAGTATCTCTCTTCCTCCGTCCAAGTTTCTTGAAACACTTTTCTTTGATGAGCCTATTGTAAATAGGGAAATCCTTAATGGCCTCGAGAAGTGGTATCTTTATACACAAATTTTCTAATTCTCCCAGGAGTTCACTCTCCTCAGGGGTGTGTTGACTAGGGTGGATCAAGCACTCGGGAAAAGGAGGTTGTTGGATATGAGTGTTATCTTCTTCCTTTTCCTCCTCGGACTCTACAGGTGGAGATAGGGTATGGTTGTCTAGGACTACTCGTCCTGACCTGAGATTAACCTCCTGTATCTCCACAACATAAGCTGGATGGGATGTTTCTCCAATGGGAGCCTGTTGTGCCTATTTTTTGTTTGGGTTTGGATTGGGTTGTGAAGGTATAGGTAGCCTAGGTGGATCAGCATGAGTAAGATGAGGTTGAGGTTGGGGTGGAGGCATTAGAGTAGGTAGTTGATTTTTTTTAGGCTTCCACCCTCATGTTTTATGAAGGTGGAAGAGAAAGGGGTATTGGATGTACTTTGGCTAGCTCTACCCTTCTTCCTAAATGCCCTAGAATGGTTCTGGAAGAAATTTTTTATTTCTTCATAGCGTTTTTGGTAGATATATCCCCATGATAACATATTAAAGGTTTCTATTATCTCTTCACTGATCCCTTGAAGAAGTACAAGTTTGAGTGAGTCAAGATCAAGAGTACATTTGGCTCTCTTATAGCTCAATTGAAACCTCTCTTCATAATCCTCTAGGGATTCATCAGGCCCTAGAGTATCTCATCCTTAGTTTCCTTGGACCTACAGTAGTCTTTGTACTTGATACTGAAGGTCTCTTCCATCTGTGCCAAGTTAGTGATACTATCGCCAGGCAGACCCATGAACCAGCGCAAGGCTACATCCTTAAAGGTGGATGGGAATAGCTTCGACTTATGATCATCAAAGGTGTAGTCAAAAATCCTACAGACAATAGTGTATTCAAAAATAAGTGTGTCAGGGTATTTAGAGGTAATTCCATAGAAGTGTGGAATATCTAAGGGGCGAATGTTTTTCATCTTAGTGTCCCCATCTTCCTCTCTTATGGGAAAGGCTATCTGGGTCCCAGCCATGGTTAAGATAAGTGAAGCAGGTCCCTTAATTGAAATAAGGTACTCTTCTTATTCGCCAATAGGATCCTCAAAATGTTAAGAAGGCTCTCTTATAGGGGGTTCAATCTCATTTCCACTGAAGAAGAGTGAAGGGTGACTAGGAGGTGATGTGGGGGTTTTGGGTAAGGTTTGTTTTTAAGTATTCCTAGTCCTGCGAGGCATGAAAATCAGATCTTTTTTGTACTTTCAATATTTCTGAAGTGACATGAAAAGAAAGGAAAGCAAAAAGGAATGCTAAAACAAGATAAAAATATCTACAAAACACCTCCCTGGCAACGATGCCAAAAAGTGGTGAGCCCTAGTATTTCACCAAGAATGATGAAACTCCCAAGGGTTTCCCTACTTTAATTTATCAACATGGGGTTCGTACAAACTTTGAGGTGACAGTGCTATATACATAGTAGATGAATTCTATTCATGTCATCCTCTTCTGATTCATGAAAGGGTGTTATTTCTTAAATTATGAGAAAAAATGGAAATTGAATTGCTGGAAGGAAATGACAGGAAGGAAACTAAAGTAAATTTTTGGGAATGAATGCAAAGAATGAAACTAATTTAATTCGCAGAAAATAGATAGAATAAAGGAAATTAATTCTAAATCATACTTAACTTGGCCAAATGGCTAAATTCACTCTACCTCTCTTATGATCTATCTACCATACTCCTATCCATGCCACTAAACTATCCATTCCTTAATTTTAATTAAAAAGAATTAATTTGCAGCTTGGAGGGAAGAAAAAGGGCTAAGAGGGCTAAGGGGGGGTTAACACATGAAATGAGGTTTGGAAGCGGAAAGAGGGGGTTAAACCCTTATAAAACTTTATGATAGCATGAGAAATGGCTTTGGAGTAGACAGAGGTGGTTAAACCCTTAGGAAACCTTATTATAACGTAAGAAATGACTTCGGAGCGAGAAGAACTCAGAAATGCAATTGCATAATGCGATGGACAACAAAATTTGCGATGTCTGATGTCACAATCGCAAATTCACAAGTTTAAATGGATGGAAGTAAGGACTTAGCCGAATGAACTAAATGGTGTGTAGTGCAAAGTGCGAAGAGTGATGTGGCGGGTTATGAATCGCAATATCACAAGTTTACAAGGATAGTGGTAAGGATTAACGGGAATAAACTAAAATGTGCAAAATGCGATTTGCACTGCGGTAAAGGTCACAGGCGGTGATTTGCAATGTGATAAGTTCCACGGGATGCGATTTGCGATGTGGTAAGTTTTGCAAGATGCGATTTGTGATGTGGTAAGTTATGCAAGATGCGATGTGCAATGGTGATGACGTGGCAGTGGAAAAAAGTAAAGAGTTTCGACTTGCGATTTCGCAATCACAAATAATGAGCGTTGTGTATTAACGATAGAAGATAATTGGTGCGAAGTGTGATTTGTGATCTTGCAATATCGCAATCGCAAGGAATGGGCGATAAGTGTTAAGGTAATCGTTAAATGTTGTAATTGCAAAGTGCGACGTATGGTTGTGGGATTTTTGAGGAGTAATGGCAGAGGTTGGGTTTTCAGTGGTTTTATATGGTTTTTCACGTCTTTTTCGTAAAAAGGGTAAGGTGGACGTGAATGGAGAAAAAAAGAGAAGTAAGGCTGAAGAGCTTAAGGGTGTTTGAAAGAAGGTAAGTGTAGCACTAAGGTGAGAATTAAAGGAGGGAAATGGAAGCGTAAGAGCAGTGCTCAGAAGTGAAGCACACTTGCAGATTCATGTATGGGAAACAGATAAAAATGCTGGATGAAATAGTGAAGGAAAGTCTTGGACATGGTAATATAAATTCTTCCCCAAACTTGAACATAAAGCAATTTTGGCCTTTGGGAAGGACTTCCCCTACTCAAACTATATTGACAGAGATGAAAGGGGGGATACTTGAGCATAGTTTTGGAGTTTTTCCTCTATTTCACTTGGAATAAGAAATTAAAACTATAGCAACACAAAAAATAAATAGAAATGAAACTTATCAGAAGAAGATCAAAGTTAAATGATAGAGGAAAAACTAGATAAATTATAGAAAGGAAAAGATAATAACAACAGAAAAGCTCAGGCACATGGATTTGGCCCTAAACCACGAGCCTATCCCTTTGAACTTAAATCAATCAAATGAAATCAGTCTGCTCATTTCATAAAATAATAACTGCATACATCTCTGAAAGTTTTGATCCCTGAATAAAACAAAAATCTTCAATAGTCCACAACAATAATTCTGAATGGAAGCGAGATTAGGATAGAATAACTCTTCCTAGCTCTAGCTCTGCTCTATTTATTCTACTAGGCAACTACCAACAACTCCCTAGAAAATGGCGATTGACCCCACTAGACTCCAAGTAAACCAAGATTGAGTGCTCTCCTCTTTGAGTTGCTGGCTACCTCTAGAATTCGAATTTCTGGAGAGAAACCTTCGGGATCCTTCCGATACTTGTGGAATTCAAATTACTAGAGAGAATATTTGGGATCCTTCAACTGCCTTTGAGGGTGGACAATCCTCCTATAATTTTTCCTTGCTGTCTCCTCCAAGTCTATTTGATAAAATCATTATAAAAACGCTTAATAAATCATGATTTTCTGCACTGAACCTTATATTAGGAACTCACAGTATGTTAGCATTAATCACCACCTATACTAACATCATAAACCCAAATAATAATACAAATTCAAGAAAAAGAGATCTAAGAAGGAAAAAAGGTGACTATTAAGCCCTCCAAATATTTCTAATGATGGAGCTCATCAACCACTATGGATTCCAATGGAGGTAAGTGAGGAGCTCTACCACACATGAAAATAGAATAATGAGTTTGGATGAGCCTCTTTTGTACTTTATAAGCTTTGAAATGACTTTTTCGTCCTGTAGTGAAAATAATAAGACAATTTTTCCTTTTGAAATCTTTTGACTTTGAAAGAAAGTTTGAAATAAGACAACATGCCTTACTTTATTCAGCTAAGTATGTCGACTCCCTTTAGAAGACTTATATGGTGAAAATAAAGGATTATTTTCCTTGTTTGATGATAAATTGGACTTTTCAAAGGAAAAACAGTGACACCTAGACAACAGAACTAGATGAGATTGAGTGAATGACCTAATACTTCTAAATTAAAATGAACGGGATGACCTTTAAAGTGATAATGGCCATGGATGAGATAAAGGGAGTAGCATTTCTGACCTAGAATCCTTCAGTGACAAAAATTTATTTTGAATACTTTTTTGAAAAGACCAAAATTTTTGACCTATGACTATTAGCACATTAACTGAAAGAGTATGTTTGATCACTGACACATTGAAAATAATAGGTTACAGGGTTTTAAAAAAAATTATGTTGAAGAATGGGTACCCCTTACCCAAGATATATGATCTATTGTGCAGCAAGATAAATACTTAAGCAAGCTAGAATTAAAATCAGGTTATCACCAGGTTTGAGTCAAAGGAGAGGATACCTACAAGATCACCTTCAAAACTAGACAAGGTTCATATAAGTGGTTAGTTATAATATTTTTCCTATGTGATGAACCAACTACATTCATGAAGTTAATGAATGATATATTGTGCAATTTTATAAGTTCATTTTTTATTGTTTATTCAGATGATTTACTAGTATACACTGCTACTTAATAGGAGTGCATATCACATTTGATGTAGGTGCTAGAGACTTTAAAGAATCACTAATTTTTGGCACACCTCAAGAAGTTTGATTTTTCACAATATCCTTTGGTGTATTTGGGATATGTGATAGGTGGAGGAGAGTTGAAGATATATCCTTCTAGGATGGAGGTCATCAAGAATTGGTCAGTAAGGCTTACTAAATATTTTTGAGCTTAGGAGTTTTTTTTAGGGGACGTAGTACTTGAAGAAATTAATAGATTTTTTTTTTCAATAGTAGCAAGACCACTCCACACCACAATTTCAAGTGGCAATATTTTCCAGTGGGGAAAGGGTCAACGAAGATCCTTTGTAGTGTTAAAAGAAGAAGATAAATCAAGAATTGGTTCTATCATAACTAAACTTACAGTATCCCTTCGAAGTGGAGACATATGCATGTGGGCATGATATGGGAGTAGTATTGATGCTAATTAATTAAATGGAAACAATAAAAAAAACATACAAATGTAAAATAAAATAAAAATAATAACTGGACATACTGATACTAGAAATCTCTAATAAAATAATAAATCAATATAGATCTATTTTAACCTAAATCTTTTATGCACTAATCAATTATGATTTTATTTTATTTTAATCCCTCTCAATAATTAAAAAATATTGTACTAAAATAGAGATATGCTAATATGTATAGCAACCCCATTAACAAATCACTAGAACCCAAGTAGGTATCAAAATAATGTTGCCACTACATTATGTCCTCCCTAAAAACAAGCATTGAAATTTGAATTTTGAATGGACATCACAAGTGGTGGAAGTTCCATGATAATAGCCTCAAAAATAGATGAAGTGATTTTATCATCATAAGAAACTACTAGATGATTTAGAGTCCTTAATTAAATACATGAAAACTCAATTTTATCACCATAAGCAACAACTAGGTGATTCAGAGTCAAGCTTTCCTTAATGCACATGACAGCTGAACCCAAATAGGAGAGCTAGAAATAATAGTGAATATATAACACGATGATAAAGAATGAATAGTTATTAAGTATGCTTATGAAATCCAAAAAGAAAATATCTAACACAATGATCAAGAATGAATAGTTAGTAAGTATGTTTATGAAATCCCAAAATTTGGGATTTCAACATTTTGTCTTCTTATTCTTATCATGTTGCAAGTGATTGTGATCATGAAATGAAAAAACAACCAAAAGTGGTTTTAAGATACAATAACAGTATTCTTGGGCTAAACATTAAGAAGGAATCATGTAGAAGTGTATTTTATCATAAACTAAACTCTTCTTATTAATTTGTGTGCTTTTATATTTAGTGTCTAGTGCCTAACGATGCAATCTAAGATATTTCTATATATTTGGTAACTAGAGATGTAATAAATAGAATTGAGAATTTGTTCTTATTGTTTAAATCATGTCTACAAATGACTATGGTCACATATGGCAATTATGTAGTCATATATGGCAAGTATGTTACCTTAAGCCAGTTAAATTGCATTGTTTCCTATTGCATTATATCAAATATGATTAATTAAAAATGAAATGAGTTATATATGTTATGTAAAAAATTATAAGGGGATACCCTAATAAAAATGAAATAATTTGGGGTTGTCAATTACATTGAAAGTATTGAGGAGATTCCATATAGATTAAAGTTGTTGAAAATAATAGTTTTAAGTAATTTCCACTAAGGGAGGAATAAAATGTAGAGTGATGTCATAAAGAAGAGAAGTTAGGCCCTAAATGGTAATGGACATGCGTAGCATGCATTTGTATGTAAGGACATGATCTGTAGGAATCATATTCAAAATGGAATAATGCACCGGAAAAAAATTATAGTTATTTGTAAAATACAAAGATGCAATTTTGGGAATTGGTTTCTTCTAAGGAATACATTCTTTTAACTATGAATTTTCTCAACCTCTAGGACCATTTTTTTGATAAAATGTTAGTCATTAGATATTGTATCAAAAAAACAAATAAACATGGACAAAATATATCTAAAATTAGAAGGAAAAAAGTAGAAACTTCTTTAAAACCACAAAAACTAAACTATATACAAAAAAAAAAATCCTTATAAATATATAAATATATAAATTAGCAATATAAGATTTAAAAGGAGTATATTTCCGTAAACTTATAAATTAAGTTTGGCTTTATCTTTACCTTGAGTTGCAAATCATATAAAATTAGGGTAGAGTTTAACTTATGGATGAAATGGAATTTTCACTAGAATTTAGGGATTCAATTTCTAACAAGATTACTATTTTCTTGTTTAAAATATATTTTTGAATGTATAAATAGATTCAAACCATGGGACACTAGAATTTGACTTATTAACAACTTAAACTCAAAATTTTAATGATATTTTCCAAATTTTAGTTAAAATTAATCAAAAACAATGTGAAAAAATCATTTTGTTCTATTAATTATACGACACATTAAATCATTTTGGTCTCTGGTAACCTTGTAATACTAGCATACCCCTAAAACAAGGGAAGGGAACACCTAATTCAGTCATACTTTCTTAAATCATAGGTTAATTCCACAAATCACAATACTTTAACAAACAAGAAATAGTTAAATTTTCATTCAAAATTATGTATTTAACTTAAAATAATGTTTCACCTAGTATACAAAGCATTTTTTTTAGAGAAGGTTAATATATAAAACATATTTTTAATATTTAATTTATTTAATTTTAAATTTATAATAAAATTAAAAGAATCACAGAATTGAAATATAAAATTAAAATTTATATATTATTTAAATAAGAATATATTTAAAAATTTAAAATTAATATCTATATTTATTTTCAAATAAATTTAAATTAATATTAAATAAATAGTGAGTATAAATCAAACTTTGATTAACTTATTGGAAAAATAATTTATCCGAATAAAAAATCTTATAGCCAAAATTATAAACTGAGTTTAAAATTTTGTAGAAAGTATCAGCCTATTTTGATCCTATTATATGTAACATTAAATTGATATCTAATATGTTTTGTTTTATATATAAATAAGTTTAAAATATTATGTACTTTTTTAAAAAATCTAATTTTTTTTATCTCAAACATCTATTTACTAACTAAATATATACAAATTTGTTTACTAAAGTAGATTTGATTATGCAAAATATTGTGCTACAACATTCATAAATTTCAAATTTCAAGTGAAGTGGAAAAACTATATGTTCACCAAAACCATGAAGAGAATGTGGAAATATTAATAGTTATTGGAATGACTAAATTGACTGGAGGCATAGAATTTGGATTTTTGCATAAACGTTTCTTTAGGTTCTTCTACCTTACAGATCTAACATGAACCAAGAGAGATCAAATTTATAGAAATTTGAAGAGAGCTAGAGACAATGGTTGCACAGAACAACCACACACTGTTGTTTTATTAATCAGAACAGCTACAATATATAGTACATAGAACACTGAATTTGACAAATGATGACTCAGACATGACACAATACACAATTCCAATTCATAACATATGACATGGAAGCATTACTTCCAACATGAATTTCTTCACCTACATATGATATGGAAGCATCACTTCCAACAAAAATTTCTTCGTCTTCAAACCTTTTTAGAGTGGAAAATACAATGTGTTATTTTTCATTGTTTAAATTGTATTTTTGAATACTAAATAGAGTATATATAGAACCAAATAAAAATTTTACCCATGAAAACTTATTTGAAATTGATATCGACATAAATTAGTTAACATTAATCTTCAAATAATTTATTTAAATATTTTGTTGAAATATTTTTGAAAAATATAAGATTTAAACATCTCATTCACACATTTTTTTTACTTTTAATTACTTTAGAGTATATTCATTTTTAAAAAAAATTATAGTGCATATTAATTTTCTATTCAGAACATAATTTTAATTTTAAAGGGATGAAAAGACGAACTTACACATGTTGTCATACTAGGTAGGTTGTACAAAAAAAATTAAAAAAAAAATTGTTATTATAAAAATATATAAATATAATATTAATTTAAATTTTTAAAATAAAATACCATAAAAATTAAAATTATGAAGTTGAATTATTTTAGAAAGTCAAATGAAATGATTTATATGATTTTGAATAAGTTGAAAATAGAAAAAAACACTTTTCACTTGGAAACGTTGTCTATATACTCCTATTAAAATGTAATTTCAGATTATTGACAATAATTTGAATTTTCTTAACTTACGTTATATTAAAAATTAAAAATTTCAAAATACTTATTTGAATTTAAAAAACAATTTAATTGGAAAAAAAACTTTACATTTCCACTTCAACTAAAATAAAATTAAATATATATTATTAAAGAATAAATATAATTTAACCATTTAATTAAAAAAAAAAACCATACATTCTGATGATTGTGATAGTGATTCCACTTGAACTAAAATAAAATATGATACATATTACTAAAGAATAAATATAATTTAGGAATATAACAATATAATAGAAGCCACGCGAGTCCATTCTAGTCCACTCTCCTACGTTGGATTGTAGCTACAGTAAATGATTGTAATTACTGTGAATGAATGATATTTATGAGATTACCAGCTTTGTGTTTTATTTTTTGTAATTCAATTATTTTTTAATTTACCCAATTTACCCCATCTTTCACAAATATTAATTACACTTGAATTGGTAATTGCTAAACCAACGAAGACATCGGCACTCCCGGGTCTCCCATGCATGAATCGAACCCCCTCTTCGTCCTCTCCCGGTGTTGACACCAGACAGTTACTGGAAACAACGCTCTAATTGGAAATGGAAACAGTGGAGGAACGCACACCTAATTGTTGACAGCAGAAGGCAGAGGACCAGAAAGGGCCTGCGCCAAGATTAATAAAGTACTTATTATTACAGAATATCAAAGATTACACCTTAAATTCAAATTTAACCATCAACATTGAAAATTTAAATTTAAGAAAACCCAAGTGGTTTGAACCAGATGACGTGGATGTGGAAAAAGAATTTCTTGAAAAGCATCTCATGCTTTTTTTTGGTTATAGACATTGTGGTGGTAAGCTGTGATCCGCTCCTTTTAACGGTCCATCAAGCTTTTTCTGGTTATAGACGTTGTGGTGGTAAGCTGTGATCCGCTCCTTTTAACGGTCCATCAAGCTTTTCTCGAGGGAGAATCTGTATATATATATATATATATATATGGGTGCCTCTCAAGGAATAGTTCCAAGTTCATCTTCTTTTTCTTCTATCATCTGGATGTTCCAAGTTCATCCTCCAATTCTTCTTTTATCATCTGTACATCTTCCTCTTCTTCTTCTATCATCTATTTTCTCTGTAACTGTATAATGTCAATGTTTTAGGTAACTGTGACTGCAAGTGTTTTATCTGGTGGGTCTTTGTCTGTAGCTTTTGATAGAGACGACTGAATTGACCATCAGCGAGAAGGGATGGATGCATGGACGAATGAAAGACGTTGTGTCATCAATTGAGAGGAGGAGGGAATCAGAAAGTATTTGTTGCGGGTATGTGTTTCTGGTATTTATTTTATATTTTTCAGTTTAAATTTTATATTCTTCAGTTTAAAGTAGAATTGAAGTTTCAATGTTCTTGTCCTTCCTCATTAAAACCCATGACCGACCATATCAATCTGTCATTCCTGGAATTGACCTTCCCCTGTTTTGATGTGATTTCCCCTCACCTGTTCTGTCATGTTTTTGTACCTCTGGATTAGTGATTGGATCTAGACGTGAGTTCATCTCTGCACTACCTCTACGTCTCCTCCTTTTCTTCTATCATCTTAATTTTTACTATTCTTTCGATTTTTTTTAAATTTTTACTTTTCTTTCAATTTTATATATGTGAATGTTATATCTCGTTTTACTTTTTTTTTCAATCTTCTTGCCTTGACCTGATCTCATTTACCTTTCTTTCGATCTTCTTGCCCTGATCTCAAAAATAGCGAAGTCATCTGTTTCTTGATTTCAGAATAACGAAACTTGACTACAGTCTTTTGAGCAAGTTTGATGCGGCATACCAACAAACAAAATCATATTTGATATGTGATATTTTTCTTGAATGGGAAAATCACCAACAAACAAAATCATATTTGATATCTTATATTCTTAGGTACGTTGAATCATATTTGGTATTGTGTTGTAGAATGGGAAAAATGTATTTTGTTGTTCAATGGTAAAAATTCGTATGTTGAATTATTTGGAATTTTGTTGTTAAATGGAAAAATGTACTTTTCTGTGCAATGGTAAAAATTCCTGCAATTGACTTTCCCCTCACCTGTCCTATCATGTTTTTATACCTCTGGATTAGTGATTTCCTGCAATTGACTTTCATCTCTGAGCTACCTCTACATCTCCTCCTTTAGTATCTGTCTGGCCTAATCTTTACGCTCGATCCCTAATCGCATTAATGTACTATGCCCTTTGATCCTTAATCTTTATGCTCGATCCCTAATCGCAATAATCTACTATGCCCTTTGATCCTTAATCTTTAATTGCTCTGTTCTGTTCTGGCTACCCAATCCCATTAATTTTTTTTAATTTTTACTTTTCTTTCGATTTTCTTTTTAATTTTTACTTATCTTTCAATTTTATATATGTAAATGTTATATCTCGTTTTCTTTTTTTTTCTACCTTCTTGCCTTGACCTGATCTCGTTTACCTTTCTTTCGATCTTCTTGCCCTGATCTCAAAATAACGAAGTCATCTGTTTCTTGCCCTGATCTCAAAATAACGAAACGTGCCATACACTCTTTTGAGCAAGTTTAATGAGGCATACCAACAAACAAAATCATATTTGATATGTGATATTTTTCTTGAATGGGAAAATCACCAACCAACAAAATCATATTTGATATCTGATACTTTTCTTGAATTGGAAAATCAACAACAAACAAAATCATATTTGATATCTGATATTCTTAAGTACGTTGAATCATATTTGGTATTGTGTTGTTGAATGGGAAAAATGTATTTTGTTGTTAAATGGTAAAAATTCCTATGTTGAATTATTTGGTATTTTGTTGTTCAATGGAAAAATGTACTTTGTTGTGCAATGGTAAAAATTCGTACGTTGAATCATATTATCATATTTGGTATTGTATTGTTGAATGGAAAAATGTACTTTGTTATTCAAGGGTAAAAATTCGTAAGTTAAATTATATTTGGTATTTTGTTGTTCAATGGAAAAATGTATTTGGTTGTTCAATGGTAAAAATTCGTAAGTTGAATCATATTTGGTATTGTGTTAAACTGCCATTGTTAAATGGTAAAAATTCGTACGTTGAATCACATCTGGTAAAAATGATCCGCTCCTTTTTTGGTTATAGACGTTGTGGTGGTAAGCTGTGATCATGCTTTTTCTTGAGGGAATCTGTATATATATATATATATGGCTGCCTCTTTTTCTTTTATCACCTGTACATCCTCCTTATGTATCTATCTATCATCTATATCCTCCCATGCATGAATCGAACCCTTTTTGTCGTCTCCCGGTGTTCGGGAACCTTTAAAGCCAATATTATGTATGAGCCTGTCTTCATTTTCAAAACGCTCATTAATACTCTTTCGCACATCCCAAACCCGCTCTGTATTTTGTATTTGTTGTTGATCTAGCTTTTTCTTTGGCTTTTCTATAATCTTAATCTATAAATATTTAACTTATTGGATTTGTTCAAACACTTAATCTATAAATATTTAACTTATTGGATTTGTTCAAACCCTGAATCCATAAGTAACATTGTTATATTTATTTTATATTCATGTTTTATTTTTTGGTTCTGTTTCCATATATTGGAGTAAAATTCCCTAATGTATCTCATCTATTTTTCGGTATTTGTCTAGCTTTAAGATATAATTCTTTCAAGTTTTTATGTTTTATTTTTCTAATCTATGTCATCTAAGCCATATTTTTTTTATATTTCTATGTTCTATTCTTCGTCCATAATCCAAATCTGTAT
>CM076582.1:429852374-429922374 GCA_034641835.2 Pinus albicaulis
CAAATTAGGGCTTCTCTCTCATCATAATGTATCTAAGAGCTTCTACATCATGCCTCACAACTAGCCTTGGTAGCGGCATTGTACTCGACCTTGTTCCTGCAATGGACATCTCATCCATGATATCATGGCAGATCTCATACTAAGGAAACACACAAATGTGCTCGTCAATACTAATATCGAACATCATCAGTTCATTCATGAAGATACATATCATGGGACAAATATCTCAACCATTAAGAGTAGAACAAATAAAAGATGTTTGGTGGAAATTATGAGTGAAGCGGCTAAATCATGAATTCAATCATGTTCTATACACATCATATGCGGATGAATGTTCAAAAAGGAACATCAATTCTTCAATCAACTAAAAAATTCCATATTGTAATATTTGAAATCAGAAAACGATAGTAATACAAAGAAAAAAAAAACAATAATTTTGGGATATCAAAACACCATGAATAGAACCAAAAATAGCTAGGCCAATTTATTAATAAGGAGGTGGAATACAAGTACAAAAATTCTGAATAATGATATCACTCAAGCCAACAGAGATGAGTAGAATGACGCTCAAGCTCCCCCACTGAGAATACTGCGTAACTGCTACTCTGTTGGAGACCCTCACTGTGCTGCCCCCGCTAGAAATGTTGGAAAAGTTGTTGTTGGCTGAAAAGGGGTGCTTATATGAGTCTATTTTGGTGCTCAGAAAATGTTGAGATTTGGACACAGAATTCTACTCACAAAACCCAGAAAAATTGAGAAAGGATTTATGGATTGGGAGACCCCGAAAAATCACATTCCTAGGGCATGAAAACACACTACTACTAGGTATGCAGTGATATGAGCTGAACTGGAAAATAAAATGCTGTAAAAACTCCTCCGTAGCTCAACTGTTGAAGGATCGATCCCATCATTGGATTCCAAGCGACAATGTTATGGAATCTTACCCTCCTCTGGATCTCTCTATTGTTGCACTTTGTAAGTCACTGGGTTTCTACGCTGCTTAAGAGGGTTGCAAATGGACAAATTCTGGAATACTAAAATCTGCTCACAAGATCGAAGGACTCCTCTTCGCTTGAAGTCCCTTGAGGACGAGGTTGGGATTTCTGCTTAACAATCCTTTGTTCTTCTAGAAAAATTCGCACTCCCTGACATGTCGGAGTACGTCTTCCTTGAGGCCTCTCCATGAGAACCTCTCTCTGATGGCCTTATATGTTTTGGTGAATCCCTGATGGCCTAAAAGTGATGAATCGTATGCGACGTGAAAAATATTCTCCTTGAGATGAGAGGTTTCGATAATATATGACGTCATCCATCACCCGATACCTGTCATTGGTCAGCTACCCATCTAGTATCTCACATGCACAACCGTCTTTAGAATACTCTACTAACAGTTGGGCCCTCCAATCTGTATCAATGCTCATCAGGGTCAATACAGTTGGTCTCTGTGATAAGTCATCAGATACCACATTTTTCTTCCCTTTGACATACTTGATGTTTAAGTCATAAGCCTGAATTTTGATAACCCACTTTTGTTTCCTCTCCTGCAACTGCTTTTGCTCAAGAAAAAACTAGAGACTGTTGTGGTCTGTCCTCACTTGAAATTTGTTTCCCACCAAATATTGTTGGAACTTTTCCAATGCATGCATGATGGCCAGCATCTCTTTTTCATATATCGAATACAAACTCTCATGTGGCAAGAGCTTCTGACTCTCGAAAGCTATAGGGTGACCTCCTTGCATCAACAGTGTGCCAACTCCCTCTCCTAAAGCATCACACTCTAGCAGAAAGGGATGTATGAAATCTGGTAATGGAAATGTTATCACTCAGATTTTCCTTGAAGTTGTAAGAAGAGGAAACGGGTCCGAGGTAACCACTAACCAACCTTCAGATACAGAATCTAGCCAATCTGTATCTAGAGAGGGCTCTCTCTTTAAAATTTAGCTTTGTTCCTAGAAAATTTTAGGCTAGTTATAAGTCCAGGCTTTGTTTGAAATTAAATGGTGGAATCCACCAACTAAGGGCACGATTGAGTATTTCAGGCCATTGGGCTATGGAGTTGAAAGAATGGCTTTGCTGGATTAAGATTCTATACACAAGATGGCTTTGAAGGGCAAGATAGCCAAACAGAGAACAATTTTAGAAATTAAAATGAATGGAATGGATTTTGAAGGGATGAAAGGCAATTAAGAATCTTCCAACATATTCAAAGAAAGAAAGTGAATGATTAAAAATAAAGAGCAGTTAAGAATTATTTACTATAGTAATAAAAATGCTTAAACCAGCGAAACAAGAGAAATTAAGAATTCATTGCTTATAACCAGTTTAAAAGAAAACATTTTGGAATAATCGCAATTGAAATCAGAGTACACTTAAGTAAGTTCTGATTTATTCTTTTATGTCAATTATTCAGAAATGGAACATAGTGATATTATAAACAGATATAAAACTTAAAACATAGGATAGAAAAGACTCATTGAACTGTAGTCTGACACATGAATCCTGCAAAAATTCTTGAGCTTCAAATCATCATCCAGCAAACCACAATGAAGTTTCTCCAAAACACTTTTATTCCAAAAAATAAATGTTACAGCAAAGTAGAAGAATCCACCCTCAACAATTCGTTTGAGGGTTTATTTATACAAAAATTATACAAAATATCTTACAACTACCTAGGAAATAATCTAGGGTGACTAATGGATAAGTTACAATATAAAGAGAGACAGATGGTCTCGTAGATAGGATAAAAGGCAACTGCTGATGTGTTGTTTCCTCCATTTACGCATGTGCTGGAGGCAAGTCCTACAGTCTGGCTCGATGCTGTCCTCTTTGGTAATTCTTTTCTGATTGCCTAGCTTCACTAATATTCTTTATTTCAACTGATACACTTTCGACTGCTAAGCTGATACTCTTTAACCTTTGTTCATCTATTTATCTTTCACACTATAGTAAAAAGGGCAAAGTTTTCCATATGAAGATAAATTTTTACAAAATTTCTAACAGGTCTTCCCACCATTTGTTTTCTGCTATTTTGGTTCGTTTGAGCTTTCTTAATGTTTCATTAGCCTCTGTGTATCTGAAGAAATTGGGCTGATTTGGGAACAAATATCTTATTTCATGTTCAAGATGAAATAAATTCTTCAATCTGTCATAAAGATTCTTTCCTGTGGGCAATGTTGGTTCTGATGAACTGATAGAAGAACAGCTTAAATTATGAGCATGTATGTCCAAGCTATTAACATAATTTCCCAAGTCCATTATTTTGTCTTCTGAGATCATAGGACTGGGCACCCCGCTGGCTAATAAAACATTAAACTTTTCTTTGAAGGCAATGATCTCTTCTTGAATATCTGAACACTTTCTTTCCAGATTTTGCATAAGAGTTCTCTTAGTAAAAACTTTTTTTATTTCTAAAATTGTACCTGTTATGTCCTCAATTCCAAGCTCTGCAAGCTGCTGTCTGGTCTGGGTGTTTAAGAACTGTATGAGTCGATTTTCTTGTTCAGGTCTGTCTCTCAATTCTTCTCTTGTTTTATCAACTTCCTCCAGAGCTATTTTAACCAAGTCATTTTGTTCAAATATTATCTGAATGGAGGACCAAATATCCTTTATTGAATGAATAATATTATTCCAAATAATTTCATTGATTTCTCTCAAAGGCTTCTCCAAGGAGAGATCATTTTTTAAAGCTTTAACCAATTTCTCCAGCCTTTTGATTTCTCTTGTATGATCAGTAACAGTCTTTTTTGAAGTATCATATTTTTGTTCTAAATTAGTGAGCTGTAACTTTGTAGACTGAAGTTCTGTTACTCTAAGTTTTAAACTTTCCATTTGTTTCACTAATTCTTCAGAACTTAAATCAGAAGTATTCACCTATGATGGATTTGTTTGCTGATCTGTTGCTGTTGTACCTGTACCTGTACCTGTAGTAGCCTCTGTTATGGATGTCTGCATGGTAGACTGTTTTTCTTGCAATGCTTGCTCCAGTTTCTTTTCTGTTTCACTTAATTGCTCATTCATTTTCAGGAGCAACTCCATCATTTCTTCTTCTGAATTTTTCTTCAACATTTCCTCAGTTTGAGGATGCCTTGAAGCTGTTAATTTCAATTGCTTCCTCAGTGCAGCAATGTCATCATTTTTCTTTTTAATCAATTCTTCAATGCCTTTTATGTCTTTGGGATTATGACCCGAACCAATGATTATTTCCTCCAAAGATTTTATTCTGTTATCCTTTGCTTGAGAAGAGGCTTTCTCAATCTGCAACTGGGTATGTGTATTATTCAAAGAATCTTGCAATGTATGAGCTATCATTGCTTTGTCAGTAAGTGTAGAGTAAATCATTTCTCCAGTCTGCTTGTGAAGTTCAATCTGGTCCAAAGGATGAATATCTTTAGATAGGACCTCAAAATTGGTTCTGATATAATCAGTTGTTGTCTGTGGTTGTTGCACTTTGGGTTTAAAATGGCTCAATAACATTTTACCTTGTTGAATGTCAAAGGCTGACATCAATCTCTCTTGATTTTTTGGAGCCATTTTAAGGTATTGATTATATACCTGCATCCTCAATGGATCATTTCTTGCTTTTATATTAATGAATGTATTTTTCTTGCATCTGTATTTGGTTGTTTGAATGAAGAAACTTCAGTGCTCAGCTACCTTTGTAGTTATTTTCCTTTAGGACCTGTATATTTTTCACTAACTGAACCAGTTAGTTGACTATCCTCTCTTTCTTCATCAAAGATTTCATCAATAGATTCTTCTTCAGGAAGTGGATTCAGTTTCTACCTTTTAGACTGGGGCTGTTGTGAAGATTCCTTAGGAGGAGTAGGAACTTCAGCCTCTCTTTTCTTTCCTTTTTCAATATTCAGTGGAGTCTGTAAATTGGGCATTTCTACTGGATTGTTTTGAGGATGAACCTGTTCTTGTCCTTGTGCCTTAGATGTTTGAGGTTTTTCTGTCATGATGAATGTTTCAATGAATTTTACTTCTGGTTCTTTCACTTTATCTTTGGATTCAACTGCAATTGATGGAATGTTTTCCCGTAATCCTTGTTGAAGATTCCCTGCTGAAGAAGTGCCAATATTTGGTACCAACACTTGTGAAAAAGATTCTAGGTCAAACTTTTTCTCAAGATCTTTAATAATTCTGTTTATATTGACTTCTTCACTATCCTGTTCAACTAATGTTCCTTCCACCCACTCATCTTTATTAGCATATTGTTATATTTCTGGAATTCTGTGATGGAAGTATGGTGCTGATTTATTTTTCATTCTCTTGTCACAAATGAAGATGAATGGGTCATAAGGTTTCCAATAGAAACTATTTTGCAGTCTGAAATGATCTTGTAATATTTTTTCAGCTTCCTGTCAAGCATCCCTATAATTAGATATAAAAGGACCTAATTGACTTTTAATTCAAAGTTGGGCCTTCTTCTTTGCATTGCAAAAATGAATAATATCTGAGTTATTCATTTGCCTGAAATATTCCAAGGTAAAAAGTCTCATAGGTACATATTTAGGCAACTTGAATGGACATAGCTCACATCCATATATTCTGATTTATGTATAGTTTTGGTACAAGTACCAATCCCCCACTTTGTACTGTCTTGAAAGCTGCAAAATTTTCTTAATCTCATTGCTGAGCCTTGGAGGGGCAACTCCTGTCAACAAGGTAGCTGTAGGATGTATGAAAAGATCAATGAACTCAGTATAAGAATAGGGAGACTCATAGGAACTGTGAGTTATGGCAGACCAAAATATAACAGATCTAGGGTTTCCCTTAGCATCAAGTTTTTGAACAGGAAAAGGAAAGTTCTCTGATTGATAATAAAGGATGAGATGATAAATAACTGAGGAATACTTAAACACTTTCTCATTCTCTAACCTCATAAACTGGTCATGGAATTTATTTGCAATGAAAGATGCAAAGTCATATTTGACAGCAGGAGGCTTTCCAGGGGTGAAGATAGATAGTAATACCAGGGTTAAATGGTCAACATACTCACTAGTATTAAAACCCATTACAAAAGATATCATATTCAGGATGAGCTTGCCCAATTCAGTAAAATAAGCAAAACCATAAGGAGGAGGGCCCTTGGGTTGATGTTCAGGTAACATAAAAGTTTGGCAGATGCATTTCAATTTTTCTTGGGACAATTGGGTAGACTTTTCAAGTAGTTCCTCCATGGAAAAAGGAGTAAGATTTTGGTCAGGTTCAAAATGGAGCATTGTATTGATAGCTTCAGGAGTAATAGGGAAAAGGATACTCTGGTTCGATGACAACACTGCTCTTTGATTTGAATCATAATTGGAATGACAGTAATGGATAATTTCTAGGAAAATACGGACTGAGGGGATGAGATATCTTGGAAAATTGGATTCCCATAACCTAATGATATCCAAACCTTTCGAATAATCATCTCTGCAGCGACAATAAATTTGAAGGGGATTTTCATTGAAAACTAAGTCTTTAATCTGAAAATCTTTATCCCCTAATGGTAAATATTTCAATTCTCTATGAGGGGCGTTCAATGGGGCTACATTCAGGGCCAAAGGAACTTCCATTTTGGTTCTTGTGTATTCAAAGTGGAAAATTCGGGGGTTTTTCATGGAAATGGGCGCAATTACCAGTTTGAAGATGGAAAATACTGTTTTTTGTACAGGCAATTGAGTTTCTGGGAAAATAGAAGATTCAAAATACTCTGCAGCAGTCTTTGGTATAGAATTTTGAACGAACAACAGGATTTTGTAGAGTTTAAAATGGGAAATGATGTAAATACCTGTTTTCAGAGTGTAAGTTGTGTTTTAATAGGTACAAGCCGACCACGGATAGACGTTGGCGTACTGGTCTGATAGTGGTCTTCAGCAAATTCAGTTAATGGCAATTGAACAGTCGATTTTCAAAATTTTCAGAATGGAGGATGCAGTCGTTTTTCAACAGACAGAATGATGAAAAAATGCGTGAATTTTTGTTTTATTTGCAAAGTCAAAATGGGGAATTTTTTATTTTTTCGAGGATGACGTCATCAGGGTACGGCAAGACACGTCACGGGGGATGGGCGGTAAGCGGTAAATTTCGCACTGCTTACGGGAGTTGGTGATTTTTCATGAATCGGCAGTGATTCCATTCAGCGCACGACGCGTGGCCAGTGCACTATTTGGAAACCGCCGGCATTTTGCGCATTAAACTTCAGACGAGGGACGGCTAGCGGAATTGATGCGGGCCGTCGATCTTGGAGCGGAAGATCAGAGGAATGATATAACGTGAAGCGGGTGGGGGATTTAATGCGCGACCCCAAAATAATTAACGTTTTAATTAATCATTTCGGGCGGCGTCTGATTGGTGGAAAGGTTGGTTATTAATTAATCCTGGTGATTAATTAATCCCATTTTTTAATGAAAGTCGGGGTTGTGGCGGAATTTCGGGTTTTATTCGTTTTTTGTTTAAAACATAAAAATACATATGTTTAAACTTTTTTTTCGAATATTTTTATTTATATAGTAATAAATCGATATGATCCATTACCATAGGGGCGGGGATAGTTATAGAGATATGTTTTTAGCCAAAGGGCATATATATTGGGGTTATTTGATTTCATCATATGGGTTTAAATACTTTGGCTAAAACATATAATACAAAGTTTTGTTGGGATGTTACATAGGAGGAATTATATATATAGAAAAAGGTAATTTGTATAAGGATTTAATAATTAAAGTTAAATGTTAATATGACAAAGGAACATGGAAAACTCAAAATACTTTACACAACTAAGAAAGTGAAGATTTCTGAAGCAAATTGCATTATATCAACTTCAACACTTAGATTTAGAATAGCAAGTAATTTTGAGGGACTTTTATGAAATATGGCATGATTTTCCTAAGTAAAATAGGATTTTACTTAGGAAAAGATTAAGAATGAAGAAGTATAATGATGAATAACTTCAAGTACTAAGGTTTTGTTCAATTATTGGGCCGAGGGTCTGGTCCCTCCAAAATTAAAGGAAATTCCTTGAGCCCCTTTAATATTCAAATTCCTTAGCACTTTGGGGAAATTAGTGAATTTTTTTTAGGGAGAAAGTGAGAGGGAAAGTTAATTATTTTGACTTTGCTTTTGCTGTGAACTTTTCCAATGTAGCATCTGCCATTTCTCTTGGTGATGAAAGTAAAGGATTAAACACATTTAGCACCATCATTCATCACATCAAACTTTGAAACACCATCTACCTACCCTATCTACTTTACTCTAGCATTTTCTCTTCTTTATTAGGGTGCACTTAGGCTGGCAAACCCTTATCAATCTTCTTTTTCTTTTACATGGCAAGCCTACCTAAGTCTACACTTATTACATCCAAGGGCTCAGATTAAATTGTTGAGCTCCTTTGTTTACTCTACCTATCTACTTATCTGCCAAGATTAAACTATTTGGCCAGATATTTATTCTCTATTCTACAAGATGAAATTGAAAAATGAATGAGTCAAGTTTAAACAGTTTGACTCTTCACAAATTGTGGCAAAAATTTGACAAGCTACACACAATTGCTTTATTACAGAAAATGAAATAGTAGTGGCATTTAGATTTGCACACTTTCCTGGTCTATTTTTGTTTGGGATTCATTTCTTTCACTTTTTTTTTACCATTTTATTTTTTAACCCTTTGATTTTTATTTTAGGGTATACCCTCTTTACATTTTTTAAAATTTTTTTTTTGATTTTTTGAAAATATGGAACACCTTTGCAACAAGAAAAAGGTTTGAACATATTGCATTGTTCATCAAGTCAATCATGAAATATGACACCTATTGGTATAGGATTCTAACACTGGCTCCACTTGTGGATGGATTTTCCTGGTGAAAAGTCAAGAACAGCAGATTAGATGCCTCTAAATGCCTTTAACTGAACCATGAAATATTCTTCTTCTTGTTGCTTTATTCTAAATATGACAGTAAAATTTCTGGAGCTTAGGGCCTTCTCTTCGGGCTTCAACTTCAGTAATTCACTATCCAATCAAAACTAGTGCATTTGAAAGGATATAATATATACATGTCAAAAGTCAGAATATCCTAATAGATAGGATCAAAGTAGTGTTTTAACATCCGACCATTTACTGGTCCTTCCTCAGCTTCTGAATCATCCAAATTATTCAAAAAATATGCGTTATTTCCTTGTAAAGCATGAATGATGTAAGGTGCTTTCCATAAGAAATCAAATTTCCCATGTTTTCCCTTTTCTTCTCTTCTGGAATCCCATTTTAAAACTTTATCTCCTAATTGAAAATATTCTGCTTTGGTACTTTTGTCAAACATTTTCTTTAATTTTTCCTGCAAAACTTGGGATCATTGATAAACTTCTTCCCTGGCCTGCTGCAAGTGAATTGTTTGATTTATTCTTCTCTGAATATCATTTGGTTCTACTTAAGCTTCCTGAAGTAACTTCATTACAGGAATTCCTAAAGATGATGGAAATACAGCTTCAAGACCATAAAATAATTCATATGGACTGGTCCCAATTGATTTTTTAGTGGTAAGTCTGTCTGCCCACAATGCATTGGTAAGTTTCTTATGCCAATTCTTTTTATTTTCTTCCAATAGTTTTTTAATGATATTAATGAGACTTTTATTGGAAGATTCAGCCAGTCCATTACCCTGAGGATAATAAGCTGTTGAATGGCCTAAAGTGATGTGATATTTATTGCAGAAACTAATAATTTTCTTAGATTTGAAAGTAGCAGCATTATCTGTTATAATTTTCTCAGGACAGCCAAATCTTGATAGTATATTGGTTTCTAAAAACCCTATGATTGTAGAATCATTGGCTTGTCTACATGGGATGGCTTCAATCCATTTAGTAAAGTAATCTGTGGCAGTAAGTATCCATCTATGTTGGCCAGAAGAAGGAGGATGGATTTCTCCAATGAAATCCAAGCCCCATTGCTGGAAGGGTTTCTCAGTGGAAATTGGTTTTAATGGTAAGGGTAATAATTTTCTCTTGCCCTCAAAGATCTGACACTTATGGCAAGCAGTTACAAATTTCTTTACATCTGAAAACAAAGTTGGCCAATAAAAACCAGCCCTTAAGATCTTATCTGCAATTGATTTCCAATAGATATGTCCACCACAATCTCCTGCATGAAATTCATTAAGGGCTTTATCAGCTTCATATTTTAACAAAGAATTTAATAGAATTCCATCATGATTTTTCCAAAAGAGAACATTATCTAAAATACAATACTTTAAAGATGTCATTTTTAAAAACCTTTGTTTTATTCTGGATAACCCTGGAGGAGCTTGCAGGTTTAATAAAACGTAAATGATATCAGTGTACCAAGGTGAGTCTAAAAAGGCCTGACTGATTTTTGGAGTCACCATCTCCTGATTGTCATCCAGTTCATTAATATCCAAGGCTTGGCAATTTGTTTCAGTCATGAGTTGAGCCAAACCTTGTCCTTTTATGAGTTTTGTAGGTCTTATTTCAATATCATATTCTAATATGGTAGCTATGCATTTACCTCTTTTGCCTTCAATTCCATCTTGAGTTAAGATGTCTTTAACGACAGTATTAGGTACATAAGCTATCACATGAGAATACAATATATAAACTCTAAAATCTTTAATTACTTTTACAAGTGCAAAAGCTTGTTTCTCCATGATGTTGTATTTTAAAGATGCATCTCTAAGTGCTTTACTAAAAAAGGCTATAGGTTTTTCACATCCTTGGTCATCCTTTTGTAGTAAAACAGCTGCAATTGTATGCTCAGAAGCAAATGAAAAAATTATGAAATCTCTATCAAATTTTGGACTGGTAAGGACTAGTGTTCTGGTCAAAGCCATTTTGATTTCTTCAAATGATTGCTTGGCTTCTACTGTCCATTGAATACTCGGATTCTTTCTTAACATGTTAGTGAGTAATCTAAGTAATTCAGCTAAACTAGAAATGAATCTTCTCAAAAAATTGATTTTTCCTATGAAATCTTGAAGTTCTTTAACATTCCTGGGATGAGGTATCTACAATATGGCTTGTATTCTTTCAGGATCAATTCTAATGCCATCCCTTGAAATGATGTGACCTAGGAGTTTTCCTTCTTCAAGACCAAATAATGATTTTTTCGGATTTAAAGAAATACCATACTTTCTGCATTTGATAAATACATGTCTTAGATGATCTAAATGTTGCAAATCTGATTTTGAAAAAACACTCAAATCATCTAGATAAATAACTAGAAAATCATGAATTTCTTTGGCAAAATCAATGTCCATTGCTCTTTGGAAAGTTGCCCCTGCATTTTTGAGTCTGAATGACATCTTAACATATTTAAAAGTACCCCATTGTGTTGTAAAGGCTGTTTTATCCTGATCATCAGGATGAACCAGAATCTGGTTGTATCCTGAAAACCCATCCAAAAGAGATATTCTTGAAGCACCTACTACCCTTTGCAAAATGTAGTCCATTTTGGGCAAAGGATAATTGTCCTTCAAGGAAACCTTATTTAGATTTCGCAAATCAACGCAAAGTCTAATCTCTCCTGATTTCTTCCTTGTTGGTACCAAATTTGAAACCCAATTAGAAAACCTAATAGGAGCAATTATTCATGCTTCATACATTCTTTTGATTTCCTTTTCAATTGAAGGTAATAACACAGGATTGATTCTTCTAAGTTTCTGTTTAAATGGTTTTTGATCTGGTTTCAAAGGTATTGTATGTTGAATGATTGATGTATCATAAGATTTTAGGTCTTCATAACTCCAGGCAAAGACATCCTAGAATTCTGTTAATAATTCAACATATTTTTGTTTCTGATCAGGAGGTAAAGATTTTGATAATTTTATTATTTTAGGATTTTGTTCAGTTCCCAAATTGTATTCTTCAATATCAGCTTTTAATGGTTCCATTTTTTGTTTCAGTGGAATGTCATTAGAGTCAAAAAGATCTTCTAGAGGAGTCAATCCTTTAGGTAAATGATTATCTTTCGGATTAATGATTTCAGATTCATCCTCTATAATCTCATCAACTTCCATTTTTTCCAAATCCTGCATATATTTCTTATTGAATTTCGTTGGGTGGAGCATTTGAATTGTGTTTTCTTCAGAAATGTTTGTTTCCTATTGTTCTATTTGATTGGATTCAATGATTACATCTTCATCTATGATACTCTTAGAAAATTCACCCCCTAAAGTTAAAAAGTTGTTAATTTGCTCATTATTTGAAAATACTTGCCAGTTCATGAGATTGTCCGGTATATCAGGTCTATGTCTAATTTCAGCTATGAACTGATGATTAGGTCCAAAAGGTAATTTACAGGTGCTGCTGAACATTGCAAGACTGTGAGCATGCAAATTTTGCTTTCTAGGAATTTTGGCAAGTTGAGCTTGTAGAAAGGTGTTAAGAATTTCCACAACTGTTTCTCTGTATTTCCTCAATCTGAGATCTTTTGTCGAACATTCTCCATTGATATGTTGGATTATTAACTCAGAATCTCCTATGATTGATACTCTAATTGCTCCTAATTTTTTGACATGTTTAAGCCCTAGCAAAAGAGCTTCGTATTCTGCCATATTATTAGTGCATCTAAAGTTCAATCTATAAGCATGACCTTCAGCATGATCATTCTCAATGTTGAGTATCCAAATTCCAGCTCCTTCTCCTAACTTATTTACTGAACCATCAAATTCTAAATGCCACAGAATTTCATGTTCATAATCTTCATCGACTGTTTTAACATGTTTCTTAGGAGGAGATAGTTTTCGGTTTTCTTGGGTTTCTTCTTGTGTATCTGATGTCTCTTTATTTTCTGAAATTTCTTGGATTTGAATATTAAATTTCTTTAAAATTCCAATTTCTTTTGGTTCTGTTGTTTGTGCTTCTAGTTTAGTTGGAAGATCACACTCAGCATTGTAAAGGATAAAAGATTCCATATCAGAATGTACAGAGTAGATAGGGAAGTTTTCAGGCTTCTCCTGACTACTGACTACGTATTTCATCAAGGTCTCTCTATATAGTATTTTTGGTTGACCAAACACTGAAATAGTTGCATATGACATATATAATTGAATAGATCCTCCAAGTTTGGCACCCCAGGATGTTGACAACAGCATACCATATTTGGGAGGAATATCTGCTACAACTATATCCATAAGAATAGATTTAGCAGGATATTGAACCAAAGTAACACAAATATATTTAATTAATCCTAGACATATTACTTGGCTTGAATCAAACGAGAAAATATCTTTATATGGTCTGGTGATGTCTAAGTTTAATCTTTCCATTACAGCTTTAGGCATTAAATTGTGAGACGCTCCAGAATCAAGCATGCCATTGTGAAGTATTTTGTCATGTACATTTAAACTTATATAAAATGGAGGAGTTCCTCCACTTTTGAGTTTTTCGTTAACCTCTGGGCCAAAAATTAATCTGGGTTGGTCATCAAAAACATTAATTGTATCATCAATTCCATAAATATTAAGGGATCTACTGATTTGGCTTCTATAGACATCATGTTTAGCTAGTTCTGATAATGGAACAACTATCTTTAGTTTGCCTATTTCAGTTTCCAAATTCAAAGGTTTTTCTGATTAAGTTTTTGTATTTTGAACAGTTGGGTTTTCTTTTTGTTTTTTGTTTTCTGTGTTTTTCTCTTTTTCAGGAATAGGGTTATGAGTCGAAGTTGTTTCTGTTTCATCATCTGCAGGTTCTTCTACATTTCCTTTTGGGGAAAAAGTATTAGAAAGTTGTTTATTATTTAGTTGACTATCAGAGACATCTTCGATTATTGGGTTGGCAGGATTGGGGCCTGTTTTGGAAAGAATTTGTACAGGGGGAGTGTTTGTTTTACTTTTGAGATTTTGTTTTACATTTTTCTGTTTGCTAGTTTCTGGAGCATCAGTTCTTCTGCTTCTCAAATTGTATTGTTTATGGACTTCATATATATCAGTGTCATATCCTTCCTTAAAATCAAAATATTCTCCTGATTGGGTTGAAAATCATTTAAGAACTTGGGCTTCTTGATCATCCTTGGTCAAGAAAACTTTTGTTTCATCTTCACCATCAGAAAAATTATTTATTTGATTATCTTCAATTATTTCTTCAGAAGTTGAGCCTTCAACAAAAATTTTCTAGAATGGTGGTCTGATGTTTTGGTCAGGAGCATTTTTTCCAGTATTTTGGTTTTGATTTCTTCTAAAGTTTAGATTTCTAACAGGATTTTGAGCATCGCCAGAAGATTTTCTTTCGATTGTCTCCACTCTATCTCCAAGTATTTCTATCCCTTTGATTAAAGCATCCAGTTTCTTTTCAACATATGAGGTTTCTTCATTTAGGGGCATTCTCCTTTCAGCTCTAACCCTAGCTCGTTTTTCTATTAGGTTAGCTTCAACACTAACAACTATTCTTTTCATTATTTCTAGAGTTTGAGGAGCTCTTTCCCTAAGTGAATATGCTATGTCAGAATCAAACCCATTGGGGAATTTAACCAATATTGAATCAGGGGGGGGTCTAATATTTTGGGGAACAGCATAGTAAGTTTCATTAAATCTAGCAACATAATCCTGCACAGTTTCATTTGGCCCTCTTTTTATTTTTGCAAAATCTGATAGGATTTGAAGCGGATCCTTCTTCTTCTCCCATCTATTCAGAAATGACCTATAAAGGGCTGGTGCATCAGTAACACTATCAGCAGGAGGAGCCCTAAACCAAGTTCTGACCTCTCTAGTAAGACTCTGGACAAAAATTCTCATCCTAACATCATCAGCATCTATTTCATAAAATTCAAAATAATTTTTCATTCTCTTAGTATGATGTTGTGCTGTATAAGAACCAAACCATCGAAAGGGGTGATTTTTCTCTGATAATCTTGAGGTAAAGGTGTTGGATTAGCTGGTAGCCTTAATGGAGCTTATCTGTTTTCCATTGGAAGGGGTAGTGGAATAACAGGTGTGGTTGGTCTATGAGTGAGAGGTGGAGGAGTGGAAGGAGTGGAAGGAGTAATTTGAGGTTGGGGAAATGTTTGGGGAAATGATGATGAGCTTGGGGAAGCAACAGTAATTACAGAAATATCTGAAGGTTCCTCAGAGGTAGGCTCAGATGGTAAAGAATCTCACAAATATTTGTCAAGATGATATGTAACAACCTTAAATTGTAAATATTCAATAAATAATGGGTCCAGAACTAGTCTGGACAATTCAGTTTCAGAGAAATTCACAAATAAAGATGTTTCAAAACGTTCATCAAAAGGTTCTTCTTCAAAGTAAATCCACTTTACAGGGCAGGATGCTGATCTATAAAGAGGTCTAGAGCTTCCAGAACTTTCTTGACTTTCTTGACTTCCTTGTCTTCTAAGAATCCTGGGAATCAGGTTTGGATTTTCAAACACAGGGGGGGGATTTGGATCAAGATTTGACCTGGTATGACGAATCATTTCTGAAGCCAGTTTTCCTAAGTGATGTTTTTTCGGTTTTTTGTTTTTGAATAAAATGAAAATATAACTTCGACAAATTCTTCAAGAAATTAAAGGTTTTTAATAAAGATTTTCTCAAAGATTTATTGAACTAGAGAAACTGATTTAAAGTTTTTGACCAAAGTTCAGTTTATAAGCTAAACCAGAGATGGACTGAAGCAGCGTTTATTTACTAAGCAATTGCAAAGAAAAAGCATTTCAAAGGCTACCTGGCTGTTTTTCAGACTCTGTCCATAGCTTATAAGCAAACAATAGTGACAATAAAGATATTCAGGTCCCCAGTATGGTCGCCACTATGTTATCACTCAGATTTTCCTTGAAGTTGTAAGAAGAGGAAAGGGGTCCGAGGTAACCACTAACCAACCTTCAGATACAGAATCTAGCCAATCTGTATCTAGAGAGGGCTCTCTCTTTAAAAATTCAGCTTTGTTCTAGAAAATTTGGGCTACAGTTATAAGTCTGGGGTTTTTTGAGGCTAAGTAATTGAATCTACAAACCCAAAGTGAGTCAGGAAGTATTTGAGGCCATTGGGCTATGGAGTTGAAAGGATGGCTTTGTGGATTAAGATTCTATGCAAGATGGCTTTGGGGGCAAGATGGCCAAACAAAGGTAATTTTAGAAATTAAGTCGTGGAATGGATTTTGAAGGGATAGAAAGGCAATTAAGAATCTTTCAACATGTTCAAAGAAAGAAAGTGAATGATTACAAATAAAAGGAAGCTTGGATTAAATTCTTTACTATAGTAATCAAAATTGTTAAACCGATGAAACAAAGAGAAATTAAGAATTAGTAAACATAACCGAGTTTTGGGAAAGCATTTTGGAATAATCACAATTGAAATAAGAGTACACTTAGAAGTAAGTTACGGTTATTCTTTTATCTGGTGTTGAGAAATGGAACATAGTGATATTATAAACGGATATAAAACTTCACCAAAACATAGGATAGAAAGACTTGATGAGCGTAGTCGACACATGAATCTTGCAAAAAGTCTTGAGCTTCAAATCATCATCCGACAAACCACAATGAAGTTTCTCCAAAACACTTTTGTTCAAAAAATCAAATATTCTGACAAAGTAGAAGAATCCAACCTCAATTCGTTTGAGGTTTTATTTATACAAAAATTATACAAAATATCTTACAACTACCTAGGAAATAATCTAGGGTGACTATTAGGATAAGTTACAATATAAAAGAGAGAACGGATGGTCATAGATAGGATAAAAGACTATTTCTTGATATTTGTTTCCTCTTTACGCATGTTAAGGTAAGTCCTACAATACGAAACCGATCTTGTCCTCTTTGGTAATTCTTTTCGAACTTACAAACGCTTCTTAATCCTCTTTATTTCTATCTTGATACACTTTTGGTAACACAAAGCTAATACTCTTTAACCTTTGTTCATCTATTTATCTTTCACACTATAGGAAAAAGGAGCAAAGTTTTCCATATGAAGATAAATTTTACAAAATTTCATAGGGTCTTCCTACATTTTTTTCTTCTGCACTATTTTGCAGCTCGATTTTGAGCTTTTCTATTAATATTTCATAAATACTCTTATTGTCTGAAAAGTGGGCCGATTTGAGAACAATCTTGCTTCATGTTCAAGATGAAATAAATTCTTCTGTCATGAATTCTTTCGGTGGGCAATGTTGATTCGGATGAGCCCGAAGTAGAAGAACGAAGCAAGTATGAGCATGTGTCAACCTATGCCTTAAGTTCCCAAGTCCATTATTTTGTCTTACGGAAGATCATAGAATTTGGGCAACCCGGCGGCTAATAAAACATTAAACCTTTCTTTGAAGGCAATGATCTCTTCTTGAATGTGAACACTTTCTTTCCATATTTTGCATAAGAGTTCTCTTAGTAAAAACTCTTCCTTTAAAATTGTCCCTGATTCTGTCCTCAATTCCAAGCTACGCAAAAGCTGATGTCTGGTCTGGTGTTTAGGCCTTGTAGTCAGATTTTACTTGTTCGATTGTCTCTCAATTCTTCTCTTGTTTTATCAACTTCCTCGAACTATTTTAACCACGTCATTTTGTTCAAAATTCTCTAAATGGAGGACCAAATATCCTTTATTGAATGAATAATATTGTTCAAATAATTTCATTGATTTCTCTCAAGGCTTCTCAAGGAGAGATCCTTTTCTAAAGAGTTTTAACCAATTTCTCAAGCCTTTGATTTCTCTTGTATGATCGGCCATGATCTTTTTGAAGTATCATATTTTTGTTCTAAATTAGTGATCTGTAACTTTGTAGAAGTGAGGTTCTCTTACTCTAAATTTTAAACTTTCAAAAGCATTTCACTAATTCTTGAACTTAAATGAGAAGTATTCACCTATGATATTGTCTATTTCTTTGATGCACAACTGTGTACTTATACCTATACACCAGCAGTAGCCTCGTACTGGATGTGCATGGTGAAGTATTTTTCTTCTTGATGATGCTTGCTCAGTTTCACTTTTAAATTTTCACTTAATCGCTCATTCATTTTTGGAGCAATAAAATAATTTCTTCTTCTGAATTTTTCTTCTTCATTTCCTCGAGTTTGAGGATGCCCCAGCAAGAAGGCCCCAGTAATTTCAGTGCTTCACTGATTACAACAGTATCATCATCCTTCTTTAATCAATGCTTCAATGCCTTTTATGTCTTTGGGTTATTATGACCCAAACCAATGATTAAGCACAAAATATTTTGTACATTATCCTTTGCTTGAAGAGGCTTTCTCCAATCTTGCCATGGTCACGTGTATTATTCAAAGAATCTTTTTAATGTGTGACTATCATTGCTTTGTCATTAAGTGTAGAGTAAATCATTTCCTGATGCTGCTTGTGAAGTTGAAAATGCAGTTAAAAGGATGAATATCTTTAGATAGGACTTATCAAAATTGGTTCGATATAATCGATTGTTGTCTGTGGTTGTTGCACTTTGGTTAAAATACTCGATAAAATTTTACCTTGTTGAATGTCAAAGTGACATCAATCTCTCTTGATTTTTTAGGAGCCATTTAAGGTATTGATTGTATACCATTGTCAATGGATCATTTCTTGCTTTATATTAATGAATGTATTTTTAATATCTCTGCATCTATACTGACTATTTGAATGAAGACACTCCGGTCTTTCAATTGCTTTGTAGTTATTTCCCCTTTATGACTGTGTATGTTTCTGGCCCGAACCGGTTAGTTGACCATCTCTCTTTCTTCATCAAAGATTTCACGAATAGATTCTTCTTCGGAAGTGGATTCGGTTCTGCCTTTTAGCACAGGCATTGTGAAGATTATTACAGGAGGAAGTAGAACTTGACCTCTTTTCTTGACTTTTCAATATTCGTTAGATACATCGGTGGGCATTTCTACTAGATTATTTTCGGGAGGAACACTGTTCTTGTCCTTGTGCCTTAGATGTTTGGGGTTCTGCATCATGATGAATATTTAATGACTCGGCCTTGAGTTCTTCTTTCTCTTTACTGTTTAGTTCAACATTTTAATTGATGGAATGGTTTCACAGCAATCCACAGTGAAGATTCTCTTGAAGAAGTGCCAATATCATTTTTACTTGTGCAAAGGATTCAGGTCAAACTTTCTCAAGATCTTCATAGTCTTGTTTATATTGACTTCTTCACTATCATGTTCAACTAATGTTCCTTCCCTTCCCTCCTTCTTTATTAATATATTCTCTGTTACGGAATTCTGTGATGGAAGTATGGTACGATTTGACCACTGTTCTCTTGTCACAAATACAAATTTGAATGGTCATAAGGTTTCAATAAACTCTTTGCGATGCAGAAATGATCTTGTAATATTTTCCAGCTACGTATCCCGACATCCTAAAATTACATATAAAGGACTGCGTTGTTTCAGTTTCAAAGTTGGTGGACATTCTTCCTTTGTTAAAAATGAATAATATTGGAGTTATTCATTTTACTGCGGAATATTCCAAGGCAAAAAAAAGTCATAGTTACATATTTGGCGGCTTGAATAGTTCGCTCATCATATATTCTAATTTCTATGTATTTTAATTTCAAGTACCAAACAATCCCCACTTTATGGCCAATCCTTGGAAAATTTTGAAATTTTCTTAATCTCCATTTACGCTTGGAGGGCAACCCACCTATTCGACAAAATTGGTTAGGGATGTCGAAAAAGATCGCTGAACTCGGTATAAAAAAAGACGGGAACTCATAGGAAGCGTGAGTTGGCGGAACCAAAATATAACGGAAGATACGGGGGTTTCCACTTAGCATCCAGAGGTTTTGAACGGGGAAAAATGAAAAGTTCTGCGATTGATAATAAAGGATGAGATGATAAATGATGAGAATATGCAACCTTTCTCATTCTCTAACCTCATAAGCGGTACGTGGATTTTTATTTGCAATGAAAGATGCAAAGTCATATTTGACGAGAGGAGGCTGTCCCGAGGGTGAAGATAGATAATAATACACGAGGTTAAATGGTCAACATACTCATGGGTATTCGACCCATTCTAAAAGATATCATATTCGGGATAGAGCTTGCCCCGATTAGGTAAAATAAGAAAAAACCATAAGGAGGAGGGCCCTTGGGTTGATGTTCGGAGTAACATAAAAGTACGGCGAGATGCATTTCATTTTTCTTGGGACAATTGGGTAGAATTTTTCAAGTAGTTCTTCCATGGACAAAGGAGTAAGATTTTGGTCGAGGTTCAAAATGGAGCATTGTATTGATAGCTTGCGGAGTAATGGGGAAAAGGATACTGGTTTGAGGGACAACACGCTCTTTGATTTGGATCATAGTGGGAATGACGATAATGGATAATTTTACGGGAAAATACGAGCGAGGGGATCGTCTTTAGTGGATTCCCACAACCCAATGATATCAAAACCTTTCGGTAATCATCTACGCGACAATAACCGAAGGATTTTCATTGAAAACTAAGTCTTTAATGCGAAAAATATTTATCCACTAATGGTAAATATTCCAATTCTCACTGAGGGGCGTTCAGTAGGCCTACATTTCGAGCCAAAGGAACTGTTTTGGTTCTTTTGTATTCAAAATGGAAACCGGGGGTTTTCACGGAAATGGGCACAATTACCCGGTTTGAAGATGGAAAATACGATTTTAAGCAGGGGTAATTGAATTTACGGGAAAAGAGAAGATTCCAAATGCTACTGCGGCCGGTCTTTGGTATAGAACTTTGAACAAACAACGAGGATTTTGTAGGGGTTTAAAATGAAATGATGTAAATACCTATTTTCGAGTAAGATGTGTTTAACGGGTACACGCCGACGGCGAATGGTATTTCGGGGTACTAGTGCGGCAGTGGTCTTTAGTAAATTCGGTTAATGGAATTTGAACGGTCGATTTTCAAGGCCACCGAATGGAGGACACGGTCGTTTCAACAAAACGGAATATTGAAAAAATGCGCGAATTTTTTGTTTTATTTGCAAAGTCAAAATGAAGGATTTTTTATTTTTTGAGGATGCGTCATTGGGGTGTGGCGGGGACACATCATGGGGGACCGGGTGGTGGCGGTGGGGTGCGCACCGCACCGAGTTGGTGGTTTTTCATGAATTAGCAGCGATTCCATTCAGCGCACGACGCATGGCCAGTGCACTGTTTGGAAAATGCCAGCATTTCGCACATTAAACTTCTGATGAGGGACGGCTAGCGAAATTGATGTGGGTCATCGATCTTGGAGCGGAAGATCGGACGAATGATATAACGTGAAGCGGGTGGGGGATTTAATGTGCGGGCCCAAAATAATTAACGTTTTAATTAATCATTTCAGGCGGCGTCTGATTGGTGGAAAGGTTGGTTATTAATTAATCCTGGTGATTAATTAGTCCCATTGTTTAATGAAAGTCGGGGTTGCGATGAAGATTTCGGGGTTTTATTCGTTTTTTGTTTAAAACATAAATACATATGCTTAAACTTTTTTTTTTCGAATATTTTTTATTTATATAAGTAATAAGTGATATGATCCATTACCATAGGAGGCGGGGATAGTTATAGAGATATGTTTTAGCAAGGGGCATATATATTGGGGTTATTTTATTTCATCATATGGGGTTTAAATGCTTTGGCTAAAACGTGTAATACAAAGGTTTGTTGGGATGTTACATAGGAGGAATTATATATAGGAAAAAGGTAATTTGTATAAGAGGTTAATAATTAAATTTAAATGTTATTATGACAAATGAACATGGAAAACTCCAAAAATACTTTACACAACTAAGAAAGTGAAGATTTACGAAGCAAATTGCATTATATCAACTTCAACACTTAGATTTAGAATAGCAAGTAATTTTGAAGGACTTTTGTGAAATATGGCATGATTTTCCTAAGTAAAATAGGATTTTACTTAGGAAAAGATTAAAATAGAAGTATAATGATGAATAAATTCAAATACTAAGTTTTGTTCAATTATTGAGTAGAGGGTCCGGTCACTCAAAAGTCAAGGAAATTCATAGGCCCCTTTAATCTTCAAATTCCTTAGCACGGGAAAGTGGTGAATTTTTTAGGGAGAAAGTGAGAGGGAAAGTTAATTATTTTGACTTTGCTTTTCTTGTGAACTTTTCAAATGTAGCATACGCCATTTCTCTTGGTGATGAAAGTAAAGGATTAAGCCACATTTAGCACCATCATTCATCACATGAAACTTTGCAACACCATCTACCTACCCTATCTACTTTACTCTAGCATTTTTATCTTCTTTATTAGGAATTGCATAGGTGTCAAACCCTTATCAATCTTCTTTTCTTTTACATGGCAAGCCTACCTAAGTCTACACTTATCCACATCGAGGAGCTCGAATTAAGGCATTTAACCCTTCTATATTTATTCTCTATTCTACAAGATGAAATTGAAAAATGAATAGATCAAGTTTCAACAGTTTGACTCTTCACAAATTGTGGCAAAAATTTGACAAAGTACACCTAATTACTTTGTTACGAAGAAAATGAAATAGTAGTAGCATTTAGATTTGCACACTTTCACCGGTCTATTTTTGTTTGGGATTCATTTCTTTCACTTTTTTTTGACCATTTTATTTTTTAACCCTTTGATTATTCTTTTAGGGTATACCCTCTTTACATTTTTTAAATTTTTTTTTTTGATTTTTTGAAAATATGGAACACCTTTGCAACAAGAAAAAGGTTTCAACATATTGCATAGTTCATCAAGTCAATCATGAAATATGACACCTATTGGTATAGGAGTCTAACAGGAAACACCGAACAGTCGCTCATCACCTCCTTTAGCCTTTCAAAGGCCCTCTACATAGTGTCTGTCTATCCTAAGGCTCCTCTCATGGTGAGATCCCTGACGGGTGTTGCTTACTCAGAAAATGCCTTGACAAACTTATAGTAGGTGCAAATTCCTGCAAAGACCCAAAGTTCTGTTACATTCCTTGGTACCGACCAATCCCAAGATAGCGCCGAGATCTTCTCCTCATGAACCCTTACACCATATACTCCAATGATATGCACCCTAGGTAGAAAATGTATGTAAGTACAAATTCACACTTGGAGAGTATGGCATAAAAATGTTGCTCCTCAAAAATACGTAATACGCCTCAATATGCAGCGAATGCTCCTCAAAGATGCGGTTGTAAATGGGGAAGTCGTCAAAACACCAACACCAAAATTCCTCGGTGACCATGGAAGATGTGGTTCATACAAGGGCGAAGAATACCATTTTGAATCATTGGTTATCCCAAATGGCATCACCAAGCACTCGAAGTGGCCATAGTGGCACATGCGAATGCGATCTTCGGGATATCCTATTCTACCTTGATCGTGGTACCTCGACAGTTGATTTGGAAAGAAATAACCGATCATGACTCATCCATCATCACATTAATCATGGGGATGGAGTATCTGTTCATTTTCTTCTAGGGGGGAGAGAGAGAGAGAGAGAGAGAGAGAGAGAGAGAGAGAGAGAGTGGTGATAGAAAGAGGGGAAGAGAGAGAGACAAAGAGAGAGAGAGAGAGAGAGAGAGAGAGATAGAGAGAGAGAGAGAGGGGGGGGGATTTGAGAGAGAGAGAGGGGATGAGAGAGAGAGAGAGAGAGAGAGTGAGGGGAGAGAGAGGGAGAGAGAGAAAGAGAGAGAGACGGGGAAGAGAGGGAGAGAGAGAGAGAGAGAGAGAGACGGGGGGAAGAGAGATAGAGAGAGAGGGGGGGGGAGCGAGGGGGGAAAGAGATAGAGAGAGGGGGGGAGAGAGCGAGGGAGAGAGAGAGAGAGAGAGAGAGAGGGAGGGAGATGGAGAGGAGAGATAAAGAGAGTGGGGTATGAGAGAGAGAGAGAGAGAGAGAGAGAGAGAGAGAGAGAGAGAAAGATAGGGATGGTGGGGGCGGGGGGGGGGGGGGGGGGGTGGGGGGGTGATAGGGAGAGACAGAGCGAGTGGGAGAGAGAGAAGGTGGTGGAGAGAGAGAGGGTGGGGGGGCGAGAGAGAGAGCGAGGGTTGGAGAGAGAGAGAGAGAGATTGTGTAAGAGAGAGAGGGAGGTGGGGGAGAGAGGGATAGTGTGTGTGTGAGAGATAAATAGAGAGAGAGGGAGTGTGTTTTAGAGATATAGATGGAGGGGTGAGAGAGGGAGAGAGGGAGTGTGTGTGTGTGTGTGAGAGAGAGAGGGAGGGGGGGTGAGGGAGGGAGAGAGGAAGTGTGAGTGTGTGTGTGAGAGAGATAGAGGGGGGGGGTGCGAGGGAGGGAGAAAGGTGGGGGAGAGAGAGGGAGGGACGAGAGAGAGAGAGAGAGAGAGAGAGAGTGAGAGTGAGTGAGAGAGTGAGTGAGTGAGAGAGAGGGTGAGAGAGAGAGAGAGAGAGAGAGAGAGAGTGAGAGAGAGGTGGTGCGAGAGAGAGAGAGAGCGAGAGAGGGGGGGGGGAGGGAGAGGGAGGATAGAGAGAGAGAGAGAGGGAGAGAGAGAGAGGTGGTGAGAGGGAGAGAGAGAGTGAGGGAGAGAGAGAGAGAGAGAGAGAGAGAGGGGTGGGGGGAGATATGGAGGGAGATAGAGAGAGAGATAGGGGACAAGAGAGAGAGATGGAGAGGGGAAAGAAAGAGAGAGGGAATGAGAGATAGAGAGCGAGAGAGAGTGAGAGCGAGGGTGGCGGAGAGTGAGATAGAGAGATATAGCGCGGGGTGGGATATAGAGAGCGCAAGGGTGGGGGGGGGGGAGAGAGAGAGAGAGATGTTAGTGTCTCATGATTTGGTAGATTGGTAAGCAAATGACGGAGTAACACATCGGACACGGTCTTTCGGAAGTCGGAACCTAGGCTTCACGGACTCGAGAGGGTTGTCTCTGTTATGCGATGGATGTGAACTTGTTCACTTTGGGTGATTGATTTTGAGCTGGTTAGTTGTTAAGTGTAGGTTTGTTTTTTTTTTTTTGGGTTGAGTAAGATGATAAAGTAGGATAGGTGGAGTGAGAGGTTATCAAATCAATGGGAAATGGAGTCTATGAATTTATTGATATCTTAGTAGTGAATCGCAGGTACATCCTCGGGAGCAAATCTAGTGTAGTTAATGGATCTTTTATGTTTATGTGTGAAGTAGAAATGGACAATAGGTTTGGGAACCAAAGGTAGGCAAAGAAGCGATTAAGAATCCTTTTTCAAATGCCTATGAACGGGGAGGCCTTTAATATTGATAAGCAAAAGATGCTAATCATGAGATAGGGCACACCATTTACTCGGTAGAAAATACTTTTAAACAAATAAACTTTCAGATAAACAATCAAGTAAAACACGGAAGCAAGACAACTTATCTAACTTCAATGATTCAACTTTCAAGATTTGAAAACATATAAGAAAAAAATAGCATCAATAAATGAATATGGGCAACCTAAAAATCATTCATTAAACTATAAATAATTCCAGAGCAAGCGTTAAACCTATTCTAAAGACAAGATCGAAACAAGACCTCTTTTACTTACCTAACAATCCAATACATCAAGGAATTTTGAACGAGTTTAGATAGCCTTAAACAAAGCGGGGCTTACCATGAATAGTGTTTATAAACTAGCATATTAATCCAAAAATGAAATAGACAAGCTTAGGTGGGCCTAAGGAGTAATGAATAATTCTTTAAGCTAACCAGTGAGAAGAAAACATGAAAACAATAGCTAACAAGAGGGCCCGAGGTGCCTCAAGCAACATTTCTCATCCTATAATTTTACCGAGCTATTTCAATATAGAAATATGGACATATGAAAACAAGAAAAATATTAACATATGAGAGATACATCACCATTAACTAAGCTCATGGATCCTTGCAAGCAAGCCTTCATCACCATCAATCAAGGCAATCCATCTGAAGCTCACAACACTAAATTGTTCTTCAACTTCCAAAACCATGTATTGCTCTTAAAGTAGTTCCCAACCATTTACAATGAATCCTCATACTGTATATAATAATAAAGAAGGAGGAGGAAGACCAAAGAAAGTATCTAGAAGCCTATTGGCCAACAAGGAAATATCCTCGATTTGTCCTTGAGGGAGCCACCGAGACGAGGCACAAAAATATCTAACAAATATCTTTTCTATTAGACAAAAATGGCAATTCCAATTAGGCACCCAGAGTGAAAAGCATATGAAAACTTTCAACGCATTACGCGAGTCATCTACGGGAGCACAACACACAATGTCTCAAAAATTGAAATTATACTAGTATGCGAGGCACGAAGAAATAAGCCTTTTTCTTGACAATGTTTTGGAGGCCTTTACGTGTCGAAAAAGGCTTCGTGATGGCTCGTTGGAAAAGAATTAGATATTATTTCCAGATATACCTTCATCTCTACAATATGACCTGCGTGGTCAAAAAGTGAAATTTTCAAGACTTCCAGGCATAACTTGTGTAGGAAAAGTGGGCAAAATGGTGAAAAAATGAGTGTTTTTGAAACTTTTGGGGGATCAAAACAACTCCATTTGAGCTAAAAATTGGTGAGAATAATCCTATAATGATGGGAAATCAAAAGATACAAACCTCCCCTACTGAAGATGCCTTGGGAAAAAGCGTAGCACAGGGTTTGCTGCGCTCCTAGCCTCTAAATTTGAAAAAAACAAAATGTTGTTCAATTTCTCCCAAATTTGGTAGGTAGGTGCCTCATGGGTCCTGGGAGACCTATAGAGAATATTGGGCCAAAATACCAAACCTAGCTTGGTATTTTTCTTCTTTTGGTGTCGGGCCCTCATTTTGGGCAGTTTTGAGTTTTTTCCTTGCAAAGTGGTTTCTTCATTCATAGTGCTTAGTCATTCTCCTTTGAAAGCTAAATATTTGTTGGCCTTCTCCAGTTTGGTCTCAAGATGTATGTTGGCCCTCTCAAGCCATGATTCCATGTTATGCTCAATTTCTATGGCAAGGAGTTCAATGAGGGGAAATTGTTGTGCTTGGGCTGATTCTTGCTCCCTCTCTCATGCCAAAGCCTTTCTTAGACCCATAGTTCTAGGCCTCCTTCTAGATTGACCCTCCTCATCCTCCCACTTTATTCCACGGTGCCCCGCAACCATTGTGCCGCTTCACTTGTGCTCTTTGAGCCCTCTTTCCGGTATTTGAGAGCCCTTTCTTCATGAATGCAGCCTCTTGGCCACTCATTTTCTTTTGTTTTGTATCTCTGCAAAGAAAGTGAATGATATCCTTTGACCTTTCTAATCCAACTTCCAAGTCCTCAGTCACATTGCATTTCCTATCTTGTAGGAAGAGTTTGCAATTTTTGTCTCATTTTCCTCATCACTATCTATGTGAATGAGCCTCGGGTCTCTCTCCTCTTCATGATTGTCTTCTTCCTCTTATACTTATTTTACTTACCTTTGTCTTTCCTTTGAGTTGTGGAGGGATGGCATGGCCTTTCCCTTTGGATTCGAGAAAACACTGCCTCTCTCCTTTTGATGGGTAATGAGAGGGTTGCTGGCCGGGTTCACTTGCAAACCTTGTTCATTAGTGACCTTGGTACTTTTCTCCTTGTGGATGATCTTTGTGTGTGCATCTTTCTCACCTTGCTCTTGACTTCCTTTTGATAAGTACTCTCATTATCTCTTATGCCATCATCTTTGTTAAGACCCTTGGGGTTGTCATCCTCTATTTTTGCAATGCTAGAGGTGTCTTTGTCATTGCTGATATATCTTCATCTCCATGGTGTCCTGCTTCTTCATCTTTTGACCCATTGTATTCCTTTGTCTAACTCAACCCTTGTGTGTATTGTTTGTACTCTTGTGGGAGTTCTTGTCTTGGAGGTACCTACGATTAGTCTTTCCCTTCTCTGATGGTCGTTTTCTTCTTCACTAGGTGAGTTCTCTGGTAGGTTTCTTCTTCCTTGTCATGTTCATCATCTTCATTATTTGGCTAATGGTCTTCATTGTTTTGCTCATACAAAATCACTTTAAAACTATTGCTTATTGGATACCTTTGCCATGTTTTACCACTATATCATCTTTGGCTTCTTTACGCTAGCATATGTCTCAGCTCCAATGTCCTTTGTATTTTCGGTGGCACTTTCTTCATCATTTACTTCTCCCTTGACTCTCTCATTTGTTTTTTGATGGTCATTAGGCTCATTGTTCTCCTCTTTTTCTAGCTCATTGTTTTCCTCTTTTTCTAGCTCTTTGTTTTCCTCTTGATAAAGGCTGTTTTGTCCTTATATCTTTGGAGTCATCCTCTTCATCATTTTGACCAGCCTGTCTTTGGTCCTTTTTCTCATCATTGGGCTCACTTCTTTCATACATGTTTTCTCTTCATCAATACTTTCTTCTTTTCCTTTTGTCTTTATCACTTTCTTTTCCTTTTTCCTTCTTTTGATTTCTTCATTTTCATCTTCCTTTCCTTCTTTGCTTTGTTCTTGGTCATATTCACTCTCCTTCACTACTTTGTTCTTGGTCATCTTCCTCTCCTTCCTTTGCTTTCTTCATTTGAAGTTTGTTAGGGGAAGGTGAATGAGAAGTTTATTTCTAGGAAATGATTCATGTGAAGAGGATAGAACCCAAGGTTAGTGGAGGGTGATGGAGGTGTGTGAGAGGGTGAGATGATGATGGAAATTTTTAGAGGATAGGTACAGGTTGTGAAATCATCATGGGTGATGAAAACCTCCCATGGGATACCTTGGTCTTCTAGTTGGTTGAGAAAATCACTTTGATGAGGGAATGAATAAAAAGGCTTGGAGATTTGTTCGGATGGAGGTATATCTTTGCATGATGGAAGAGTTACAAATACTTTTACAAAGGTGATGGGCACATGCGCGGCTTAGTTTCATAGAAATGCATGAGGAGTATTATGTGGTAGGAATAGAATTTAGAGAACCTACCATCATAGGTGAAGTATTTCATAATGATCTTCATTAGGAGAGCATATCTTTCCAATAGATGAGAGAAGGGGAAAATGGTTTGATCGGCTTGACAACCCTCGTTTCAGAATGGGTGATAGTTTCTTAGGTCCGGATACATTTGTTTGAACCACCTTTCTCCTGCTCTGAGGTATTCAGTGGCCATAGAGATACATTGGTGGTTAGCTTAAGCTTCACCCAGTAGGTATACTTGGTGGTTATGAAGGTTCTGATAAAGAACTTGGTTAGTGGGGTGACTCTAGATATTTTGCACTCTCTCACAAAATCCATAGCATCCCAATTCTTTGAAAAAAGGAAAATATGGTAAGGAGGGCTATCATCTCTTGATTTTTATAGGTTCAAACCTATTTGGCTTCCCACCTTCCTGCTTGCCCTTTAGGCCTTTGGTTTGTCTCACTACTATCAACATTCTCTTCTTCAGACATTTTTTTTTACCCTTTCCTCAATATCTTTAAAAATAATTGACACTGCTTGTGGAATGATGTGTAAAGGGGTAGAGGAGATGGTGAGGTTGCAGTGATGTTAATGGTTCAGCAATGTGGAGAAAAAATATTTTTTTTTATGGTTTTACTTCCTTCTCTAAGCTCAAACTCCAATTTTCTTTATAATCATACCCTTAGAAACAAGAATATAAGGGAAAAGCTCAAATACCTCTCAAATTATCTCCACAGCTGAAGAAATTGGTTCAAAACACCTTATGGGCAGGTCAAGCGCCTCTTGAAAGAAAATTACTGTAGCTCCTGAACATGCCTAGGTGGAGGTTGCAGGATGTTGGCAGGAGCGCAGCACACTTCTTCTCGGGCGGTCCTAAACACAGTGTTAGGTCACCCCTTGAATAGAGTCGGGTCACTCTTTGAGAACGGTGTGCATGTGCTTCCTCTACCACCGCGGCGGCCTCACTGCACAAGCCTGCGTGCACCTCCTGCACAATGGGTAGCTCTTGAACGATTTTGTGTGCACCCTTGAATGGAGTCTATGTACACCTCCTACACCTTGGGCATCTCTTGGACAAGCCTGCGTGCACCTCCTGCATGGTGGGAAGCTCCTAAACGAGTCTGTGTGCACCCATGAACGAAGTCAGGTCACCTTGTGAACATGTTTGTGTAGCTTTAAACGAGCCATCGTGCACCTTTGAGCGACCTTGAATCGGCTGTCATGCAGCCTAAATGGAACTTCGTGCAACCTTTGAATGTTGTTGTGCCACCCCTTTGAATGCATAGTCATGCAGCTGAAGCAGAGGTTGCATGATATATCCTTTCTATAGGCGCAGTGAAGGGGTCGGGCCCGGGCAGAGGTAGTAGGGTAACCCTTCTACAGGTGCGCAACAATTGGTGTTAGGCCTTGGGCAGAGGCTGCACGATGACTTTTTCTACGGATGCGCAACACCTCTGCACATGAATGCAATGCCGAATAGAAAAAGGCACAGGAAGATGATACAGGAGCGCAGCGCAGCTACTCAGGAACACAAAGCGATAATTCCTTCACCCAAGAACTCATCCAGAAACCCTGTTTTCAATGCTTGGAGCCTTTTTTCCCTCAATTTTGCATATGAAAAATGATTTGAATGATAATTCTATCCCTTATACCCTTTTGTAATATTTGAAGATAAAACCAACTTTACTAAGGTTATTTTTTTGACCTTTTCCTTTTGCGAGTGGTGTTTATAAGGAGCGAGTCTTCCTTTTGTCCTTTTATTTCTTTTCTTTTGGAGTTGGCACCTTTTTCAAAAACCTAAGCGGACGGTGATCCTTGTTTTCTCTGTCTTCACCGCATGTTAGACCTATGCATCTCTCTTTGTCTACTTGATTAATGTTGACTTTATTCATGGAGTTTTGTGTCCTTCATGCGGTACCCTTTTAGTCTTTTTCAACTTTAGGGAGAGCTACTTTCAAAATCCTCTTAAAACTATTGTCTCTTTGATGGAATTTGTATGACCCTTTGTTGCGGTGAAAGAATCTTGTGGTTTTACTTCATGGTTCGATGCATCCCTTTGTCGATTTTTTGCATAGATCTCTCCTTTGGGTAGTCACATTTTCAAAAATTTGTAACTCCACTGATACTCATTGTAATTTTTTCCTTTGCTGTAGTGAAATGATGTTGTCCTATCAAAATTTATAAATTATTCCCTAACAACATCTTCTAATCTCTGTCTGTAGTCACCAAGGAGGCTTTCCATTCCGTTTTTTGTTTATTGAATCTTTGGTTGGTGCACAATTGTGTTTATGTGCTACTGTCTTCAGGACCTCATGCATGGGATTTTTAATGGGTAGCACCTTACAACAATTTGTTATGAGATCAAGATCCTCCTTGTGAACTTATGCCTTTTGTATCCTTTAATTTTTGTGGATGTCCTTATGATTTTTAGGCTTCTTACTTTTCATATGTTTTTTGGTTGACCATTTATAAAGAATTCCTGCAGAAATGCTTGAACATGGGAAATCTTTATGTAGATTTAATGATTGATCAAGGAGATACCTTTGAGGCCTTTGACATCTTTGGACAATGATAAGTTTTATCCTTGTTTTCTCTTGACTTCACCTTTGAATATTTGTAGAAATAGTGAACTTAGAACGATGACAATGCATAACCTAGGAGACTCTATGTGATTTATTAGGATGTCCTTTGAATAGGTCTTTGACTAAAAAGCTTGAAGACGAGGGTTTGGAGAGTGGGAAGCAGAGTTTTGACACACATATGCTATGGCATCTGGAACAACTTAAAAAATTTGATTTACCTAAAGGTCTTTTTAGAAGAGTTTTGAAATCTGCCATTTCTTGAGGCACTTGGTGAGTAGAGGGGAAAATTTTTGGGTTACTTGGCAAACCAATGTGTGCTGGGAGAAAATGGAGGGCTTGGGCAAACGGAGACGATTGTGTTATAATGAGAGGTGGCAAACATAGTGAGAGTGAGGGACATCGATCCATGATTTGGTCTTCTCGAGTGATAGGATGACCGTAGCCGGCGGAGTAACGTATGGTGAAAAATTTATCCTAAGGATAATGAAGGTGAGATTTCTAGAGTCATAAGGCTTTTATGAGTTTTGTTTCTAGAAATATTGGACAAGAATTAATCCATCTAAAAATATAAAAGTGCGGTGACTATGATAGAGAGAGAGAGAGAGAGAGAGAGAGAGAGAGAGAGAGAGAGAGAGAGGGGGGGGGGGGGAGGGGGGGGGGGAGCGGAGAGAAAGAGTGTATGTGTGTGAGAAAGAGAGAGAGAGAGGGACGGAGCGACGGAGAGAGACGGAAGCAAGGGGAGAGAGAGAGCGGGGAGGGAGGGACGGAGAGAGAGAGAGAGAGATAAAGAGTTAGAGGGAGAGAGAGAGATGGAGAGGAGAGAGAAAGAGAGGGGGGGACAAGAGAGAGCGAGGGGGGAGAGAGAGAGAGAGAGAGAGAGAGAGAGAGAGAGAGAGAGAGAGAGCGAGAGAGTGATGGTTGAAGAGAGAGAGAGAGAGAGATAGAGAGAGAGGGGGTGAGAGAGAGAGAGTGAGTGAGGAGGGGAGGGGAGAGAGAGAGCGGGGGAGAGATGGAGGGAGGGAGAGAAAGAGAGAGATAGAGTTAGGGGATAGATAGAGATGGAGAGGGGATAGAAAGAGAGGGGGGGACAAGAGAGGCAGAGGGGAGAGGGAGAGAGAGAGAGAGAGAGAGCTAGGGTGGGAGAGAGAGAGATAGAGAGAGAGAGAGAGAGAGAGAGAGAGAGAGAGTGCAAGGGGTGGGGAGCGAGAGAGAGAGAGAGAGAGAGAGAAGCGAGGGTTGGAGAGAGAGAGAGAGAGAGAGAGAGGGTTGGAGAGAGAGAGAGACGAAAGAGAAGGAATGGGGGGATAGAGGGGGAGAGTGAGAAAGAGAGATAGAGTGTGAGGGGGTGAGAGGGAGTGAGAGAGTGAGGGGTGGGGAGAGAGAGAGAGAGAGAGAGAGAGAGAGAGAGAGAGAGAGAGATAAGGGGTGATAGAGAGAGATGGAGAGGAGATAGAAAGAGAGGGGAGGATTAGAGAGAGAGAGAGAAAGAGAGAGAGTGGGAGAGAGTGAGCGAACTAGGGTGGGGGGAGAGAGAGACCGTGAGAGAGAGAGATAGTGCAAGAGTGGGAGAGTGAGAGAGCGCATCCGCGCGCGCGCGCGTGAGAGAGAGAGAGAGAGAGAGAGAGAGAGAGAGAGAGAGAGAGAGAGAGAGAGGAAGGAGTGACCTAGGAGTGTGTGTCCCCCACATTAAATTGCATTTTCCCTCATTATAAGAGGAAAAAAAACCAACCCAATTATACAATTCCAGCACCTTGAGCAAAGGAAAACCTCAAAATTATGACATTTGAGCTTGACAAGTGTCCTCGGGGAATCTAATGTGAGTATACAGCACTTTCGACGGATGACAACAACAGAATTTTACATTAGCGTAACAGGATGTTTGCATCCATTTTGAGTTTCTTTTAGGAGTCCAAATCCAATTACGAAAAGATAGGTCAACTATGCCTATGTGACTAGTTTCCAAAAACATCTTTAATTTTAAAATGACCCATGTGAAAAGCCTCCAAAGTTCATTCTCCCAGAGTTGCTCAAAAGTGTAACAAGGCCTCCCAAGAGTGGTAGAAGCATAGAAAATGAAATTAGGTTTTGGACTTTTATGCAAGATCCTGACTTTTCATGCAAAGAGGATCCCCTATCTATGGTTGTAATCATCAAATGCTGCATCCAACCGTATAAGAAAATAATCATTTTGGATGCCCCTAAAACAAGTGTAACAAAATCTTGCTATGCTAATGTGAGGAGGGAATTTCCGATTTTGTGCAAAAATCACAAAAGTACCAAAATTCTTCAAAACTTCTCAAACTTGGTTTTGCAGCACCTGTGAGTGATGGGAGAAACAACCAATGAGGTTTCCGCTAGTAAATCTAAGTTATCCTTCTCTTTAAGCTTCATTTCAGTTTCTTTTAGCATTTTGGTCAGTTGTTTTAGCCTTATTTGTGAAATTATGTTCTTGGTGTGATAGCGATTTTCCCTGTGTCTTTGGAGGTTTTTGTCTCTCTTATATCTCTTCAAGGTATTCTCTAAATGTTCTGAACACACCATTTCCAACCATATTTATCTGTCTTGATTTGATCACCATAGCTATTAGCTCATCAAAGTCAAATTTTCGGGTGGATGAGGTAATTGTCTTTCTAGCTCCCATCGCCCTTTTGAGGCATGTTGTCTTTGGCCTTCTTGGATGTATTTCGGTCTACATGTCACATTTGATAAAAAACCATGATATTCTTCCCTTTACCTTTATCTACCTCTAGGCTTGGCTTAGGTTTTCTTTGTATGTTTGCTTCATCTTCAACTGAAAATTCTCTTGATGTAGGAAAGTGATTTTGTTAGGATTTACCGCAGAAACAAAACATTTATCGAGAGGAATAATAATCATGAAAAAGAACCAGAAAAAAATCACATAAACATAAACACATATGTTTATCTGGGAATAATCATGAAAAAGAACCAGAAACAAATCACATAAACATAAACAGACACATATGTTTATCTGGGAATAATCATGAAAAAGAACCAGAAACAAATCACATAAACATAAACACATATGTTTATCCGGGAAAACCCCAAACTCCGAGGAAAAACCCAACCAATGAAATATCATTAACAATGTTCTACGGACCACTCCAACTGGTTGCAAAAACAACTAAGTTGCGTTCGATTTTTTTTTTTTTTCTATAATATGGATATTTTCTTTATTTTTTAACCATGACAATATCTTAAATAAAACATTTGATTGCATTGACCATGTCAGATTAGATATTCCTTTTTATGCATTTTAGAGAGCATATCATTTGGTATTAGATATGCTTTAAATTTTGAAGAATGTTACTAATTATTTTGGAAATATTATAGTTATATGTTTATTATTTTAATATTTAAAATAAATAATAAATTAAAATTTTTAATTACTAGTTATTTCATTTATAGATTATGAAAGATATTTATATATTTCGTATAAAATTAATCATATGTTGAAAATAAAGTAAATATTTCTCATGTTGTAAAATGTAGTTATATTTGTAAATTATAAAATTGGTATTTGAGTATCTATTACAATAAAATAAAGTAAATATTTCTCATATTGTAAAATGTAGTTATGTTTGTAAATTATAAAATTGGTATTTGAGTATCTATTTACAATAGGTATAATCAATTGTATAAAAGCTAAATATTTTTATTTATTTTTTTTTCGAATATTTTTGCAAAGTGTGATTGAATTTTTATGATTAAAATGCTTGTGATATGTTTTATTTTAAAATTATATATTAATTTTTTACAATTAATAATAATAAAAATATAAAATAAAGTTATAATTTATTGATTTTTTATTATTATTTTTGGATAATATAAGTATATTATAAGCTAAATGTTTTGATGCTTATTATGAATCAATGTTCGCTAAATATTATTAACTATTTAATTTAACAATCTATGCTAATGTACATGTATTTCATAATTTGAAGACATACAATTACCAATAAGAATCTAGTAGTTTCCATTTGTTTTATTCACATTACATCTTAATTAACAACACATTCATAACCATTATAACTTGAAATTTTTAATAAAAAATATATAAAATCAAACTAATTAAACATATGTAATTCATAAATTATGTAATGCATTCTCATGTTGTAAAATATAGTTATATTTGTAAATTATAAAATTCATATTTGAGTATCTATTTACAATAAAATAAAGTAAATATTTCTCATGTTGTAAAATGTAGTTATGTTTTAAATTATAAAATTGGTATTTGAGTATCTATTTACAATAGTTATAATCAATAGGTATAATCAATTATATAAAAGCTAAATATTTTTTTTTTCAAATATATTTGCAAAGTGTGATTGAATTTTTATGATTAAAATGCTTATAATATGTTTTATTTTTAAATTATATATTGATTTTTTACAATTTATAATAATAATATAAAATAAAGTTATAATTTATTTATTTATTATTATTTTTTTTGGATAATATAAGTATATCATAAACTAAATGTTTTGATGCTTATTATGAATCAATGTTTGCTAAATATTATTAACTATTTAAATTAATAAACTATGTTAATATATATGTATTTCATAATTTGAAGACATACAATAACCAATAAGAATCTAATAGTTTCCTTTTGTTTTATTCACATTACATCTTAATTAACGACATATTCATAACCATTATAACTTTAACTTTTTAATAAAAAAAATATGAAATCAAACTAATTAAACATATGTAATGCATAAATTTGAGGACATTTTATTATAATTCTATCATTTAATTGTTTTCGTAAGTAAGAGGTTAAGTTGTAAATATGTTAAATGAGAGAATAAGTTATTTTATTTATGTATAATTGGGTAGAGAGACTCATTCTTTTGGGATTCTGAAGGCAATGTGTAAGCATGTCCTTACTCAACATGGAGTTGATACATGTTACCTCTTAAAATATGAATACAATATACTTTAAATAGAAAAACACTGTGAGCTATAATAAAAAATAAAAACGAAATATGATATGCATTCTTAATTAGTTGTCCATATGACCTAATAAAATTTCATGAAAAGTAATTAGTAGTAAAAAAAAAAAATTATGTGAGTACAATTTTTAAACCTTATATATTTAAAAAAATATGTGAACAGGTGATAACAGCTTCATATATATCTATAATGAGAAAAATGTTAAAAGAATATATTTTAAAGTATTATAAAATAAAATGCCCTATGTGGGTTATGAATCAAATATTTTAATGTAAATTAATATTCACTTGTACTTGAAAATATAGTAATAACCAAAAAACCATTTCAATGCACATCTTTTGTAACCTCTATAGCATTCAAAAATAAGATTTAAAAAATGAAAAATTACATAGAAGAAATTTGATCCCTCTTGGCTCAAGTTAGATTAGTGCTTAAAACATATCTATATTAATTATTAAAATAATTGTTTTATATATGGGTTGGCTTGACCCTAGGGGTTTTAATGGTTTACATAATTGTTGAGCGAAGGTGAGTCCCTTGTTCCATAAACAAGGGGACTCCTACATCAATGTTTTGTTTGGTCATGACCTTAAAATTGGATGATAATAATAATAATTATACATCCTGAGTGAGCCTAATGGTTAACAACATGTCTTTCTTCCTAAGAAGTCACAAGTTCAAAACTAGAGAGTGTAGGGTGTGGATTTTAGAAAAAATGAACCAAAAAAATCCACAAACTTTCAAAAATAACACTAAAAAAAACTTGTATTAAAATTAAATTATAATTAATAAAATATTTAATAATATTCAATTAAATTTATATAAATAATTAAAAAAAAAATTAAATGCAAATTTTGGCACTTATTAATGAATTAAATATAAAAATAAAATACCTAATAAAATGAGTATAAAAATCTAAATATATGGAGGGTGTTTCCACTTTGACCACTGCTATGACTAGTATTTCAAGGGAGGTTATTTATTTATTTATTTACTAATTACACTTTGATTATATGTTATCATTTGTCTCATTCATCACTTTATCATTTCCTAGAATTTAAGAATTTAAATAATGTATAACAAAATATTATTATAGTCTAATTCAAGGGATTAGTTGAACTAGTTTTCTTTAACATTAATTGGTGTTTAGATAGTTTCACTTAGGCATGGGAGAGTTGAATATTTTGGATGGCGATAGTTCAATTAGTTTTCGTTAACATTAATTTGTATTTAGAAAGTTATACTTATATATAGGAGAGTTTAATATTTTGGATGGCGTGAATTAGTTTACACCGATAAATTTATTAAGGATTAAGCATATTATTGACAAATAAATTTATTGAGAATACTATTGACAAATGTGAAAATTATATCAGTTTTTTCTAAAAACTTAATAATTTAGTTTTAGTATAGGAAAATTTTAAAATTTTATATTTATACCATGAGTGTAAAAGAAAATCTTATTTTCAAATTGACACAAATGTTTGAGAATATTATTGTAAAATTCTTGTAATCTATAATAATTATATATAGATTCTAGAATTTTTAGTGATATTTTAGGAAAATTAGTAGAATAAAAAATAGTATTCATTAAAATAAAAAATATTATTCCTTAGAATTCGACTTGGTACTTGGAATGGGCCATGAATGAAAATAGTAAACAACGAAAATAGAGTTTCTTTTTTCCCTCCTAGGCTCATTTTTTTAAAATTTCAATAATCTCAACCTTTTTAAAATGGGTTAAGATTAAGAAGAAATGGAATAAGATTAAGAAGAACTAACTTTTTATCCATCACATTGAACTATATTTTTTTGAGAAATTTCTAGTAAGGTTGGAAAAAAAATTATGAAAAAAATTTCCTTTTTAGCATTTTTTTAATTACTCCATTAGGGTCATAGTATTATTTATTTATTTATTTTTAGCTAAAAATGATCATCTTATTCAAATATATTTTAAAAGTAAATTATTTTTATTCAAATAACTAATAGCTAAATTGGAAAAAAATGAATAACAACACAAGCTAGGTAATTTACTAATAAAAAAACTTTCTAAAAGGACATTTAATTATAATTTTGAAAATTAGATTAAATTGAAAATAATTAAAAGTTTAGTCTCGAAATAAATGTTTGAAATTGCATGAATCTATTATATTTTGAAATTGTTTTATGTTGTGTCAATTACTTTTTCTTGATTCAATACTTCAATTAGTAATGTTTCGAATTACAATTAGTCTCTCTCTCTCTCTCTCTCTCTCTCTCTCTCTCTCTATATATATATATATATATATATATATCTCTGTCACTCTCTTTCACTCTCTCTCTCTCTCTCTCTCTCTCCCTCTCTCCCTCTCCCTCTTTCTCTCTCTCTCCCTCTCCCTCCCTCTCTGTCTCCCTCGCTCCCTCTCTTTCTCTCTCCCTCTCTCTCACAACCCCCCTCCCTCTCTCTCTCTCTCTCTCTCTCTCTCCCCCTCTCTCTCTCCATCTCTCCCTCTCTCTCTATATATCTCTCTCCCTCCCTCCCTCTCTCTCTCCCTGTCTCTCTCTCTCCCTCCATATCCCTTTCTCTTTCCCTTCATCTATCTGCCTCCGTCTCTCCCTCTCTCTCTCTCCCTCGTTTTGTCTCTCCCTCCCTCCCTCTTCCTCCATCTCTCACTCCCGTTATTTCTCCTCTCTGACACTCTCTCTCTCTCTGACATTATCTTTCTCTTTGTCTCTCTATCTCTGACATTCTCTCTCTTTATCTCTCTCTCTCTCTGACATTATCTCTCTCTCTCTCTCTCTCTCTCTCTCCCTCTCTGTGCATCTCCCTCTCCCTCTCTCCCTCTCCCTCTCTCTCTCGATCTCCCTCTCTCCCTCTCTCTCTCTCTTTCACTCTCACTCCCACTCCCTCTCTCTCCCCCTCCCTCTATGTCCCTCCCTCTCCATCCCTCTCTCTCTCCCTCCCGCTCCCTCTCTCTCTCACCCCCTAACTCTATCTCTCTCCCACTCTCTTCCTCTCTCCCTCCCATTCCTCCTCCCTCTATCTCCCCCTCGCTCTCTCTCTCTCTCTCAATTCGGCTCCCTGTTTCTTTCTCTCCCTCCCTCCCTCTCTCTCTATCTCTCCCTCCCACTCCCACTCTATCTCTGTCTCTCTCCCTCCCATTCCATTCGACCCCCTCCTGCTCCCTCTCTCTCTCTCCCCATCCCTCTATCTCTCTCCCTCCCTCTCCCTCCTTCCCGGTCCCTCTCTCTCTCTCTCTCTCCATCCCGCTCCCTCTCTATCTCTCCCTTTCCCACTCCCTCTCTCTCTACCCCTCCCTCTATCTCCCTCTCTCCCTCTCCCTCCTTCCCTCTCCCTCCTTCCCTCTCCCTCTCTATCTATCCCTCTCCCTCTCTCTCTCTCTCCCCGTCTCCCTCTCCATCTCCCTCTCCCTTCCTCCCTCTCCCTTCCTTCCTCTCTTCCCTCTCTCCCTCTCATTCCCTCTCTCTCCCTCTCTCCCTCCTCTCTTCACCCCCTCCCTATAAGTCTTTCATCTCTCTCCCACCTCTCTCTCTCCCCCATAATCCCCCCTCCCTCTCCCTCTCCCTCTCTCTCTCCCTCTCTCCCTCTCTCTCTCTCTCTCTCTCTCTCTTCCTCCCTCACACTCCCTCCCGCTATCCCTCTTGCTACCTCTCTCTCTCTCTCCCTCCTACTCCCTCTCTCTCTCTCTCCCTCCCGCTACCCCACTTCCTCCCTCCCTATATCTCCCTCCCTCTCCCTATCTCTGTCCCCCCCATCCCTCTCTCTCTCTCTCTCTCCCCTGCTCCGTCTCTCTCTCTCTCTCCCACCTGCTCCCTCTCTCTCCCTCTCACTCCATCCCTTTGTCCCTCCATCTCCCTCTCTCTCTCTATCTCTCCCTCCCTCTCTCTCTCTCTCTCTCTCTCTCTCTCCTGCTCCCTCTCGCTATCTCCCTCCCTTCCATGTCTCTCTCTCTAGCTTCCTCCCTTTCCTCCCTCTATCTCCCTCCCTCTCCCTCTCGCTCTCTCCCTCCTTATCCCTCTCTCTCTCGCCCTCTCGCTCTTTCCCTCTCTCCCTCCTACTTCCTCTCTATCTCTCTCTCCCTCTCTCTCTATCCCTTCCTCCCTCCCTCCCTCTCTCTCTTACTCCGTGTCTCCCTTCCTCCCTCCCTCCTCGACATCCTCTTTCTCTTGTGCTATCTCCACCCATCGTGCCACTCACCCTCCCTCTCCCTTTCTCACTAGTTCTCTCAATTTATCTCTCTCTCTCCCTCCTCTCTCCTATCTCCCTCTCTCACCCCTATCTTTGTCTCCTTTAATTTCTCCATTCTCCCTCTAGCTTTTTCTCCTTAATTTTCTCTATTTCCTTCTCATTTTGTTCATCTCTCCCCACATGTATCCCCTTTAATTCTCACTTTGTGTGTGTATCTCTCTCTTGTGCACCCTACCCTTCTCTCCTTCAATTTCTCTAGTCTCCTTCTACCTCTTTCTCCTTCACTTTCTCCCTTTTGCTCTCTCTATTTACCTCTACCCCTTGCGTCCCCTTCCACACTCACTTTGTGTGCGTTTCTCTCTCTTACTAGGTTACTTTATTCCCCATCCACTTTTAAAAGGTGCAATATTACAAAGTAACAAAAAAAATCCATTTTAAGATATTAAAATTTAAATATAAATAAAACTGAAAATCATAAAATAATTGCTCTAATAAAACGTATAATACATTATAACTTTTTTTATATAATTATTTTTTTAAATAGCGAATTTAGAAGAACACATGGACAATACTTTATGTAAAAGATATATAATAAAAAATAAAATATGTGAATGGATAAAAGAAGAAAAACCTCATAGGCATGCTCAGGAAGATGGAACATCATGAATCTACTCTAACAAATCTGGGAATAGAAAAGACAAGCACGGCATGGGGATGGCCATGGCAGGGAAAAAAAGGTAAGAACGAAATTCTAGTGAACCCAAGAAATGCAAACAGAAATCTGAGTATCATATGTAAACAAAAGCATCGCCTAACTAGGAAGCGGAGTATGCAAACAGAAACCTGAGTATGGTGTTATTAACTCTAATTAGAAACATCTTTGCGAAAAGAAATTTGTTATATGAAATTAACCTAATAAATTTAATTCAACAATCCTTGTAACTCTTTACCATTAAAATTATAAAGAACTATTTCAACGCTGAAATCTACGAGTATATCCTTCAACTTAAAAAAATCGTTGAAATATATCCCTAAATTTCAAAAAAAAATCAGTGAAGTGTATAAAGAACTATTTCAACACGGAAATTTCTAACTGTATCCTTCAACTTCAAAAAAATCAATGAAATATATCCTTCAATTTCAAAATAAATTTAGTGAAGCGTGTAGAAAATGACAATCGCATAGGCAGCTTGTGCTTACCTTAATAGCATCGATTGCAGCTCACACTTTGTCCATACAGCGGACGGCCTATGGTCTTGTGATCAATGGCCTTCCTCAATGTTACCTCTCAAGCGGTGGAACATCCTTATTCAAAAGGAAATCGTCAATGGACTGGTGTTCCCTCCACCAAACGTAACCCACCATGGACTCTCGTTGCCGCTACCAAATTCAACTCATCACAGACTATTCCCACTGCACACATATAAACAGAGAGCGCAGGAAGCTGCGTGGGAGAGAAGTGGAGAGAAATATCTAAACCACAATAAAATTTAAATTGCATTTCAACTTGAGGCTGTTATTTTTACCACCAGCTTTTTTGCATATTCTGACAGGAAGCAACTAGATGAAATTCAAATTTCGAGATTGCATTTCAACTTCAGGATCGGTATTGGCGAGTTTTTTTGCATCTGTTGGTTTCTAACGGTAAAGTTTCAGTAATTTACCACTCCAACGTTCATATTTCAAATTTCAATTTTGTAGACGTACATCATTTTCATTATAAATTTTGTGTTACACGTCGAACATTTTAATTAGAATGTTTGTGTACGGCTGGATTATGTTAAAAATATCTCCGATCGTGAGCCACGTCTTTCAACCAACTCTTCCTTTTCTGAGCTGAACAGACCACTCCAATTAGTTGAAACAATGTTCCATAGACCACTCCAACTGGTTGCAAAAACAACTAAGTTGCGTTTGATTTTTTTTTTTTTTTTTCTATAATATGGAAATTTTCTTTATTTTTTAACGATTATAATATCTTAAATAAAACATTTGATTGCATTGACCATGTCAGATTAAATATTCAACCTGCCATTTTAGAGAGCATATCATTTAGTATTGAATATGCTTTAAATTTTGAAGAATGTTACTAATTATTTTGGAAATATTATAGTTATATGTTTATTATTTTAATATTTAAAATAAAGAATAATTAAAATTTTTAATCACCCGTTACTTCATTTATAAATTATGAGAAAGATATTTATATATTTGGTATAAAATTAATCATATGTTGAAAATAAAGTAAATATTTCTCATGTTGTAAAATGTAGTTACATTTGTAAATTATAAAGAGTAAATATTTCTCATGTTGTAAAATATAGTTATATTTGTAAATTATAAAATTGGTATTTGAGTATCTATTTACAATAAAATAAAGTAAATATTTCTCATATTGTAAAATGTAGTTATGTTTGTAAATTATAAAATTGGTATTTGAGTATTTATTTACAATAGGTATAATCAATTGTATAAAAGCTATATATATATATATATATATATATATATATTTCAAATATTTTTGTAAAGTGTGATTGAATTTTATGATTAAAATGCTTGTGATATGTTTTATTTTTAAATTATATATTAATTGTTTACAATTAATAATAATAATAATAATATAAAATAAAGTTATAATTGATTTATTTATTATTATTATTTTTGGATAAGATAAGTACATCATAAGCTAAATGTTTTGATGCTTATTATGAATCAATGTTTGCTAAATATTATTAACTATTTAATTTAATAAACTATGTTAATATATATGTATTTCATAATTTGAAGACATACAATAACCAATAAGAATCTAATAGTTTCCTTTTGTATTATTCACATTACATCTTAATTAACAACATATTAGTAACCATTATAACTTTAAATTTTTAATAAAAAAAATATAAAATCAAACTAATTAAGCATATGTAATGCCTAAATTTGAGGACATGTTATTATAATTTTATCATTTAATTGTTTTGGTAAGTAAGAGGTTAAGTTGTAAATATGTTAAATGAGAGAATAATTTATTTTATTTATGTATAATTTGGTAGAGAGACTCATTCTTTTGGGAGCCTGAAGGCAATGTGTAAGCATGTCCTTGCTCAACATGGAGTTGATACATGTTACCTCCTAAAATATGAATACAATATTCTCTAAATAGAAAAATAATGTGAGCTATAATAAAAAAGAAAAAACAAATATGATCTGCATGCTTAATTAGTTGTCCATATGACCTAATAAAATTTCATGAAAAGTAATTAGAAGTAAACAGAAAAATTATGTGAGTACAATTTTTAAACCATATATATTTAAAAAAATATGTGAACAAGTGATAAAAACTTCATATATATCTATAATGAGAAAAATGTTAAAAGAATATATTTTAAAGTTTTATAAAATAAAATGCCCCATGTGGATTATGAATCAAATATTTTAATGTAAATTAATATTCACTTATACTTGAAAATATAGTAATAACCAAAAAAACCATTTCAATGCACATCTTTTGTAACCTCTATAGCATTCAAAAATAAGATTTAAACAATGAAAAATTACATAGAAGAAATTTGATCCCTCTTGGCTCAATTTAGATCAGTGCTTAAAAAATATCTATATTAATTCTTAAAATAATTGTTTTATATATGGGTTGGCTTGACCCTAGGACTTTTTAAATGGGTTGGTTTGACCCTAGGGGTTTTAATGGTTTACATAATTGTTGAGCGGAGGTGGGTCCCTTGTTCCATAAACAAGGGGACTCCTACATCAATGTTTGGTTTGGTCATGACCTTAAAATTGGATGATAATAATAATTATTATACAAGTTGAGTGAGCCTAATGGTTAACAACATGTCTCTCCTCCTAAGAAATCGCAAGTTCAAAGCTAGAGAGTGTAGAGTGTGGATTTTAGAAAAAATAAACCAAAAAATTCCACAAACTTTCAAAAATGACACTAAAAACAAATTATATTAAAATTAAATTATAATTAATAAAATATTTAATAATATTCAATTAATTTTATATAAATAATTAAAAAAAATATTTTAAATGCAAATTTTGACACTTTTTTTTTTTTTTTGTTAATTCTGTAGGACCTCTCTTTTCTATTATTGAGAGAAAATTGCCAAATAAATACATCAAGGAGAAGAGCCTCAACCTGCCCAAAGGGAAGCCAGGTCTGTTGGCCATCTTAAAAAGTTAAAGGCCAACCAAAATCGATACTATTTCAGTCTATCTGTAGCAACTAGAACTACGCGACTATGTCCATAATACTTACATATACAGCAACAACTATAATATCGCTGAACAAAAAAGATATATAAACAAAAATAAATTAAGAAGCCTAGCCATCAGAAGAGTGCACAGGGGCTGGATCTTCAGCAGATGACCCAAACAACTCCACCCACTGCATATCTCGCAGCTGCTCTTCAATGCGTCCAATACGATCATTCTGCTTCTGCTGAATCTTGGTCATGGTAGTCATGTCCAATTTGATATGGTTGAGCTCAAATAATAGCGAGGAATGAGCATCCTGTTCCTTCATACTCATGAGAGCTTGGGAAAGAAGACATTTAAATCACCAATACATCTTTACAGTTTGATGGAAAAGGGATACCCTGCCCCTAGTGCTACCAGGGTCTAGCAGGAAATCCATGGTGTCTCGTTGGTGCTGGAGATCTACGCCAGCTTCCAAACTCTGCTTCTCCCAGTCTTGTATATTCTTACCCAGTTAAGAGTTGCAGATGGGCGTGATCTCATTATAAAGATGGAACAAAAATTGAAAAACTGGGCGTTTCGAGTTCTTAATGCTCCTGGTCGACTAATTTTATTGAAATCAGTTCTGCAATCTATTCCTATATATCAACTTTCAGGCAGAGCAGCCCCGAAAAGTATCTGTAATCAATTGGTCAGTCTCTTTACAAAGTTTCTCTAGCAAGGATCGCAAAATAATAGGAAGTGGCCTTTAGTATCGTGGTAGACGCTGATAAAATCTAAATCTGCAGGGGGGCTAGGTCTTCGTGATCCCTTACTCCTTAATCAATTGATGGGTGAAAAACTCTGGTGGCAGTGGCTCCAAGGGGGAAATGGCTTGTGGAAGACACTCTGGGAAACAAAGTATGAGATGCCCCACTCTATTGCTACAAAATTCAAAATTGATGTTGTTCCTAAAGGATCAACGATTTGGAATCTTGCAGCGAGCAACCGATTTCTTATTCGCAAGCATAGCTTTTGGGAAGTGAGGTATGGCACAACTTTGATTTTTTGGGAGGATTCATGGAAAAAAAGAGATAAATTATTTACTCGCTTAGATCTTGCTGAACTCTTCTTATTTACTAATACTCCACACCACCGATTGGTCTCCAATTATTGGACTCAGCATCAGCTGACTCACTGGCGGAAATGGAAAGAGAAAGTGGCATGGCCTGGCGCACCGGACACTCTGCAATGGCATAATTATGATCGTGAGATGTAGACCAAGAAAATAAAGATACAAACTGGGACAGACATCCTTCGTTGGGGCTATCGACCAAAAGGAATGTTTACTATTAATGAGGGTTATCATATCCAAGGTCATCATAATCATGCTCCTGGTTCTCCTATTTGGAAGAAAATCTGGTCCATGTCTCACTAGCCGAAAGTGGCTTACTTCTTATGGCTGGTTAGTCATCAGAAAATTCTCACGTGGGACAATATGCAGAATCGAGGATGATAGGCCCGTGAGTATGCTCTTTTTGCAGACAAGCCAATGAAACCACTGAGCATATTTTTAATAGCTGTGATTATTTTGTACCTCTTTGGCGCAGTTTAGAATTTACGTTCAGGCACACTGACCATGATCCTGCCAGTGTGATTAACATTGTTTTGAATTGGCGAAAAGGTGGATATAAATGTGCGGTTTTAAATCGAGCATGGCAGTTGGTACTGGGATTTTTAATCTGGGATCTCTGGAAGGAACGTAATCATCGAATTTTCCAAGGGGTGGACATTACTAACTATAATATTTGGGAAAAGGTGCTTGCCAATCTCCGAGAAACTATCCTGGTTGAAAAATGGCTCCAGGATGATTGGAAGGCAGAAGGATTTGAAGTACAAATTTTGCATCAGTTAAACCTCCATCCACAAATGTTAGCAGCTAATCTCTGGAAGTTCCGACCTCCGCGGCAACAAATCCCTCAATGTTGGCAACCACCTACTTTGGGATTTATCAAACTTAATTTTGATGGGGCATCTAAAGGCAATCCTGGGCAAGCTGGTATAGGAGGTGTGTTCAGAAATTCCCATGGTGAAGTATGCCGGGTTTATGCTCTGGATTTGGGGTATGCTACGAACAATGAAGCAGAATTAACTTCTCTCCACCATGGATTAATCATAGCGCAGCATGAACAGTTCCACCGGCTTATTGTTGAAGGCGACTCTACTATGGTTGTTGGAGCTTTGACTAAACTTCAAGAAGGTATAAATTGGGATAAAATTAGTAAAATTTGGCGCACAGCAACTTTGCTACAAGAAATTCAGGCTTTGGTCCCTCAATTACATTACATTATTCCGTCTCACATACGACGAGATTGCAATGAAGCAGCTGACTATTTGGAAAATTGGGGTTGTCAGAATCGTGACCGACACCTAGATATCACTCCCTCTGCTAGGGCTTGGAATGTTGAATTTTACTCTCTGCAACTTATAGTAGACAGAGATCTTCGAACAAGAGATATGCGAAACAACCCCGGATTGGGGTGCGCGCCAGGTCTTTCGGTGTCAGATGCCTTAACTACTTGAGCTGGCTGTTAGTTGCTCATTATGCTCAACATCTCCGTATGAGGACACGATTGATAGTAATCATACCTTCGCATGCTAATGAGATGGCTCTTCATAGTCGGTTGCATGCTGGTTTTATTTGCATTTGTATTGTCTTTTGGTTGAATTTTGTGGGTTGCCACAAAGTAACAGGATCATTTGGGGGTGCTTTCCGTCGGTTCCATCGTTTCATTACAGCATTTTGGTATGTATTACCTCGCTTTTATCCTGTTAACTCCGTTCATTCTCTGCAATACGACATGGATTCCTCAAAGGTGATGGGTTTACATGATGATGAGAAGATATATCCTTGTTTCCGTAGTCCGGTCTTTAATAATTGTTGTATGATATGGTTTCTGCAAAATTCTGCTTTGGGTTTATTTTACTGCTTTTTCTTCTATCTATGCAACTCTTTTCCTGGCTGCTATGCAAAACTGGTTGGCGGAAAGGTAGGGGTTTTTCATTTCGTCTTCCGGCTCTGTGGGGTTCGTTACATCTTCTCTGCGATATGGTTTGTCAAGAATTATGATGTGGTTTTATTTCCCTGTTTAATCTTTTGTCTTTGCAAGCCTTCTCCTGCCTATTATGCAAGGCTATTTTGTGGCAATACAGGGGTTTCTGCTGTGGTATGCCGGCTCTGTGAGGTTTTCGGTCTCTTCTCCGCCTTTTCCCAGATGAGGCATATACTCGGTCAATATGACCCAGTTCTGCACGCAGTTAATTTTGTTTGGCTTACTGCATTTTGCCACTATGCACCTCTTCGAAACTCTCATACATATTTTCGATTCCCAGCCTTACTGTTCCACTCTGTTGCCTATTTTTCTATCACAAGATTTCTAGGTGCCAGTATGACAAAATCAACTTTGCCAGCTTCCAAATCAAGAGCTAAGGGGAAAGCAACAAAAATCTTTTCGCACTCTAGTAAGAGAGGGTGTAAAACCAATGAACAGGTGGTTGAAATTTTGGTTAATTCGTACACTGCTAGCACCCCTTTGCCTATTCGTAAGAATATACAGGACTGGGAGAAGTAGAGTTTGGAAGCCGTCGTAGATCTCCAGCACCAGCGAGACACCATGGATTTCCTGCTAGACCCTGGTAGCACTAGGGGCAGGGTATCCCTTTTCCAGCAAACTGTAAAGATGTATTGGCGATTTAAATGTCTTCTTGCCCAAGCTCTCATGAGTATGAAGGAACAGGATGCTCATTCCTCGCTGTTATTTGAGCTCAACCATATCAAACTGGACATGACTAGCATGACCAAGATTCAGCAGAAGCAGAATGATCGTATTGGACGCATTGAAGAGCAACTGCGAGATATGCAGTGGGTGGAGTTGTTTGGGTCATCTGTTGAAGATCTAGCCCCTGTGCAGTCTTCTGATGGCTAGGATTCTTAATTTCTTTTTGTTTATATATGTTTTTTGTTCAGCGATATTATATTTGTTGCTGTATATGTAAGTATTATGGACATAGTCGCGTAGTTCTAGTTGCTACAGATAGACTGAAACAATATCGATTTTGGTTGGCCTTTAACTTTTTAAGATGACCAACAGACCTAGTTTCCCTTTGGGCAGGTTGAGGCTCTTCTCCTTGATGTATTTATTTAGCAACTTGCTCTCAATAATAGAAAAGACAGGTCCTACGGAATTAACAAAAAAAAAAAATTGAAAATAGAAAAAATCACTTTTCACTTGGAAACGTTGTCTATACACTCCTATTAAAATGTAATTTCAAATTATTGACAATAATTTGAATTTTCTTAACCTCTTACGTTATATTAAAAATTAAAAATTTCAAAATACCTATTTAAATTTTTAATCAATTTTTATTTTAATAAACATTTATCATAATTATTATATCATCTACAGTTCTCTGTATTTCTTTAGAAAAACCAATTTAATTGGAAAAAAAACCTTACATTTCCACTTCAACTAAAATAAAATAAAATATATATTATTAAAGAATAAATATAATTTAAGAACCATTTAATTAAAATAAAAAACCATACATTCTGATGATTATGATAGTGATTCCACTTCAACTAAAATAAAATATGACACATATTAGTAAAGAATAAATATAATTTAGGAATATAACAATATAATAGAATATAATAGAAGCCACGCGATTCCATTCTAGTCCACTCTCCCATGTCGGATTGTAGCTACAGTAAATGATTGTAATTACTGTAAATGAATGATATTTATGAGATTACCCAATTAACCCAATCTTTTACAAATATTAATTACACTTAAATGGGGTAATTGCTAAACCCACGAAGACATCGGCACTCCCGGGTCTCCCATGCATCAATCGAACCCCCTCTTCGTCGTCCCCCGGTGTTGACACCCGACAGAGTTACTGCATCATCTAAATTGAGGACAGAAAAAACGCTCTAATTGGAAATGGAAACAGTGGAGGAACGCACACCTAATTGTTAACAGCAGAAGCCAGAGGACCAGAAAGGGCCTCCGCCAAGATTAATAAAGTACTTATTATTACCGAATATCAAAGATTACACCTTAAATTCAAATTCAACCGTCTACATTCAAAATTTAAATTTAAGAAAACCCAACTGGTTTGAACCAGATGGCGTGGATGTGGAAAAAGAATTTCTTGAAAAGCATCTCAAGCTGTGGTTATAGACGTTGTGGCGGTAAGCTGTGATCCGCTCCTTTTAACGGTCCATCAAGCTTTTTCTGGTTATAGACGTTGTGGTGGTAAGCTGTGATCCGCTCCTTTCTCGAAGGAGAATCTGTATATGGCTGCCTCTCAAGGATTAGTTCCAAGTTCATCTTCTTTTTCTTCTATCATCTGTATGTTCCAAGTTCATCCTCCAATTCTTCTTTTATCATTTGTACATCTTCCTCTTCTTCTTCTATCATCTAGTTTCTCTGTAACTGTATAATGTCAGTGTTTTCGGTACCTGTGACTGCAAGTGTTTTATCTGGTGGGTCTTTGTCTGTAGCTTTTAATAGAGACGACTGAATTGACCATCAGTGAGAAGGGATGGATGCATGGACGAATGAAAGACGTTGTGTCATCAATTGAGAGGAGGAGGGAATCAGAAAGTATTTGTTGCAGGTATGTGTTTCTGGTATTTATTTTATATTCTTCAGTTTAAATTTTATATTCTTCAGTTTAAAGTAGAATTGAATTTTCAATGTTATTGTCCTTCCTCATTAAAACCCATGACCCACCATATCAATCTGTCATTCCTGCAATTGACCTTCACCTGTTTTGATGTGATTTCCCCTCAACCTTCCCTTGTTTTGATGTGATTTCCCCTCACCTGTTATGTCATGTTTTTGTACCTCTGGATTAGTGATTGGATCTAGACGTGAATTCATCTCTGAACTACCTCTACGTCTCCTCCTCTTCTTCTATCATCTTAATTTTTACTATTCTTTCGATTTTCTTTTTAATTTTTACTTTTCTTTCAATTTTATATATGTGAATGTTATATCTCGTTTTACTTTTTTTTTTTTGAATCTTCTTGCCTTGACCTGATCTCATTTACCTTTCTTTCGATCTTCTTGCCCTGATCTCAAAAATAGCGAAGTCATCTGTTTCTTGACCTGATTTCAAAATAACGAAACGTGACTACAGTTTTTTGAGCAAGTTTGATGAGGCATACCAACAAACAAAATCATATTTGATATGTGATATTTTTGTTGAATGGGAAAATCACCAACAAACAAAATCATACTTGATCTCTGATATTCTTAGGTACGTTGAATCATATTTGGTATTGTGCTGTAGAATGGGAAAAATGTATTTTGTTGTTCAATGGTAAAAATTTGTATGTTGAATTATTTGGTATTTTGTTGTTCAATGGAAAAATGTACTTTTCTGTGCAATGGTTAAAATTCCTGCAATTGACTTTCCCCTCACCTGTCCTATCATGTTTTTATACCTCTGGATTAGTGATTGGATCTAGACGTGAGTTCATCTCTGAACTACCTCTAAATCTCCTCCTTTAGTATCTGTCTGGCCTAATCTTTATGCTCGATCCCTAATCGCATTAATCTACTATGCCCTTTGATCCTTAATCTTTAATTGCTTTGTTCTGTTCTGGCTACCCAATCTCATTAATTTTTTTTAATTTTTACTTTTCTTTCGATTTTCTTTTTAATTTTTACTTTTCTTTCAATTTTATATATGTGAATGTTATATCTCGTTTTCTTTTTTTTTTCAATCTTCTTGCCTTGACCTGATCTCGTTTACCTTTCTTTCGATCTTCTTGCCCTGATCTCAAAATAACGAAGTCATCTGTTTCTTGCCCTGATCTCAAAATAACGAAACGTGACTACAGTCTTTTGAGCAAGTTTAATGAGGCATACCAACAAACAAAATCATATTTGATATGTGATATTTTTCTTGAATGGGAAAATCACCAACCAACAAAATCATATTTGATATCTGATATTCTTAAGTACGTTGAATCATATTTCGTATTGTGTTGTTGAATGGGAAAAATGTATTTTGTTGTTGAATGGTAAAAATTCCTATGTTGAATTATTTGGTATTTTGTTGTTCAATGGAAAAATGTACTTTGTTGTGCAATGGTAAAAATTCGTACGTTGAATCATATTTGGTATTGTATTGTTGAATGCAAAAATGTATTTTGTTGTTCAATGGAAAAAATTCGTAAGTTGAATTATATTTGGTATTTTGTTGTTCAATGGAAAAATGTATTTGGTTGTTCAGTGGTAAAAATTCGTAAGTTGAATCATATTTGGTATTGTGTTAAACTGTGATTGTTAAATGGTAAAAATTCGTACGTTGAATCACATTTGGTAAAAATGATCCGCTCCTTTTTTGGTTATAGACGTTTTGGTGGTAAGCTGTGATCATGCTTTTTCTTGAGGGAATCTGTGTATATATATATGGCTGCCTCTTTTTCTTTTATCACCTGTACATCCTCCTTATGTATCTATATATCATCTATATCCTCCCATGCATGAATCGAACCCTTTTTGTCGTCTCCCGGTGTTCGGGAACCTTTAAAGCCAATATTATGTATGAGCCTGTCTTCATTTTCAAAACGTTCATTAATACTCTTTCGAACATCACAAACCCGCTCTGTATTTTGTATTTGTTGTTGATCTAGCTTTTTCTTTGGCTTTTCTATAATCTTAATCTATAAATATTTAACTTATAGGATTTGTTCAAACACTTAATCTATAAATATTTAACTTATTGGATTTGTTCAAACACTTAATCCATAAGTAATATTGTTATATTTATTTTATATTCATGTTTTATTCTTTGGTTCTGTTTCCATATATTGGAGTAAAATTCCCTAATGTATCTCATCTATTTTTCGGTATTTGTCTAGCTTTAAGATATAATGCTTTCAAGTTTTTATGTTTTATTTTTTTAATCTATGTCTAGGTACCTGCGATATCTAAGTCATAGTGTTTTTATATTCCTATGTTTTATTCTTCGTCCATAATCCAAATCTGTATTTTTAGTTATAATATCTATGTGTTTTTGTATGGTGTATTTTCTACATACTTTTAAATGAAAGAATTTTTTGATTGTTTATGTCATATCATGGTGTGCTTATGCTAATTAGATGAAATAATTGTAGTGAAACATAATATAATGTTGAAATCTTTTGCATGTCTAATGTGTATGTGTTTATGTATGTATTTTTTTCTTTTGTATATTTTATATCATAATAATATGTTTATTTTTTCTTTGATGATATAATGATTGTATCTTTTTAGATAATATGATGATTTTTTATTTTTAATTGATAACATGTTTTTTTTTTGGCTACATTATGCGGATTGTTCATGTGAAATGATACAATAATCGTTTAACAATAATGATAATAATGAGAGAGAAAGGGGGGGGGGGGGGGGGGATAGAGAGAGAGAGGGAGTGTGTGTGTGCTTTGTGTGTGAGGGAGGGCGGGTGTGTGAGAGGGAGGGAGGGGTGAGAGAGAGAGAGAGAGCGGGGGGACGGAGGGGTGTTGGGGGGAGAGAGAGAGAGAGAGAGTGGGTGAGAGGATAGAGAGAGGGGGCGGGGAGGAGGGACGAGAGAGGGCGGTGGGAGAGAGAGAGAGAGAGAGAGAGAGTGGGTGGGTAGGAAGGGAGATAGAGAGAAGCGAGAGGACGGAGAGAGGCGAGGCGGGAGAGAGAGAGAGAGAGAGAGAGTATGTGGGGGAGAGGGGGGAAGAGAGGGGGAGATGGAGAGAGAGAGAGAGAGAGAGAAAGGGAGGGGGATAAGGGGGCGAGATAAGGTGATAGAGAGAGAGAGGGGGGGTGGGTGGAGAGAGGGAGAGAGGGCGAGAGGGGGAGAGAGAGAGAGAGAGAGAGAGGAGAGAGAGAGCGAGGGTTGGAGAGAGAGAGAGAGAGAGAGAGAGTGGGGGAGATGGAGAGGGAGATGGACAGAGAGAGGGAGGGAGGGGCGGTAGAGAGAGAGAGAGAGAGAGAGAGAGAGAGAGAGAGGGGATGTGGAGAGAGAGAGAGAGAGAGAGAGAGAGAGAGAGAGTGTGTGAGTGGGATAGAGGGACTGTGAGGTTTGGGGGGAGAGAGAGAGAGCGTGATAGGGGGAGGGGGGTGAGAGAGAGTGAGAAAGAGAGAGAGAGGGGGGGAGGGGGGGAAGGGGTGAGAGAGAGAAAGGGGGGGGAGTGAACGAGGGAGAGAGAGAGAGAGATAGGAGGCGAGAGAGTGAGATTGAGAGGGGAGAGAAACAGAAGGTGGGACGAGAGAGAGAGAGGGGAGAGAGAGAGCGAGGGTGGGAGAGAGAGAGAGCGTGTGTGAGAGAGAGAGAGTGTGAGGGTGGGAGAGAGAGAGAGCTCAAGGTTGGGGGGGGGGACAGAGAACGAGAGAGCGAGGGTCAGAGAGAGAGAGAGAGAGAGAGAGGGAAGGGGGGAGAGAGGGAGAGAGAGAGTGTGTGTATACGTATGTGAGAGAGAGATAAAAAGAGAGGGAGTATGTGTGTGTGTGTGTGTGAGAGAGAGAGAGAGAGAGGGAGATAGGAGGGAGAGAGGAGTGCGTGTGTGTGAGATAGAGAGAGAGGGAGGGAGAGGGGGCAGGGAGAGAGAGGGAGGGAGAGAGAGAGGCTGGGAGAGGGAGAAAGAGAGTGAGAGAGAGAGTGGGAGAGCGAGAGAGAGTGGGGAGGTGTGTGTGTGTGTGTGTGAGAGAGAGAGAGAGAGAGAGGTGAGTGAGGCGAGAGATAGGGGAGGGGAGAGAGACAGAGAGAGAGGGGGGGGGGAAGAGAGAGAGGGAGAGGGAGGGAGAGAGAGAGAGTGTCTGTGTGTGTGTGTGTGTGTTTGTGAGAGAGAGAGAGAGAGAGAGAGAGAGAACGGGGGGAGAGAGAGGTAGGGAGAGAGAGAGAGAGAATGGGGGGAGAGAGAGGTAGGGAGAGATAGAGAGAGAGATAGATGGAGAGGGGAGAGAAAGAGAGGGGGGATGAGAGAGAGATGGGAGGACGAGAGAGAGAGAGAGAGCGAGGGGCAAGAGGGGAGAAAAATAGTATGTGTGTGTGTATGAGAAAGAGAGAGAGAGAGGAGAGACAGAGACAGAGAGAGGGAGAGGGGGTGTTATAAAGAGAGAGAGAGAGAGAGAGAGAGAGAGAGAGAGAGAGTGAGTGTGTGAGACGGATAGGGAGGGATTGAGAGACAGATGGAGTGAGAGAGAGAGAGAGACTGAGAGAGATAGAGGGAGGGAATGATTGTATAAGAGAGAGAAAGAGAGTGAGGGAGAGTGAGGAAGAGAGATAAGGGGAGAGAGAGATAGAGAGAGAGGGTTGGGGGAGAGAGAGATATATATATATATGGATAGAAAGAGGGGGATAGAGATAGACGAAGGGAAAGAAAGAGAAAGAGAGAGAAAGGGGGAGAGAGCGAGAGAGGGGGAGAGAGATAGAGTGAAAGAGATAGGGGGGAGAGAGAGATATATATATAGAGGAGAGAGAGGGGGGAAGGGGGATGGAGAGAGATTTTGGGGGATATAGAAAGGGATAGATAGAGAGAGAGAGAGGGGGTGGGGAGCTACAAAGAGAGAGAAGGGGGAGAGAGAGAGAGAGAGAGAGAGAGAGAGAGAGAGAGAATGACCTTGGGGGAGAGGGAGTGAACGAGGGAGAGAGAGAGAGAGATAGGGGGCGAGAGAGTGAGATTAAGAGGGGAGAGAAACAGAAGGTGGGATGAGAGAGAGAGAGGGGAGAGAGAGAGCAAGGGTGGGAGAGAGAGAGTGTGAGGGTGGGAGAGAGAGAGAGCTCAAGGGTGGGGGGGTGGGCAGACAGAGAACGAGAGAGCGAGGTTCAGAGAGAGAGAGAGAGAGAGAGAGAGAGAGAGAGAGGAAGGGGGAGGAGGGAGAGAGAGAGAGTCTCGTGTATCAGTATAAAGGGGGAATAGAAAGAGAGGGAGTATGTGTGTGTGTGTGTGTGAGAGAGAGAGAGAGGGAGATAGGAGGGAGATAGGGGGGAGAGAGGGAGTGCGTGTGTGTGTGAGAGAGAGAGAGAGAGGGGGGAGGGGAGAGAGAGCGAGAGGGGTGAGAGGGGGGGAAGAGAGGGGAGGATTGAGAGAGGGGGCAGGGAGAGAGAGGGAGGGATAGGGGAGAGTGAACAAGGGAGAGAGAGAGTGGGAGAGCGAGAGAGAGTGGGGAGGTGTGTGTGTGTGAGTGTGAGAGAGAGAGAGAGAGAGAGAGAGGGAGAGAGAGAGGCGAGTGAGGTGAGAGATAGGGGAGGGGAGAGAGACAGAGAGAGAGGGGGGCGGGGAGAGAGAGAGGGAGAGGGAGGGACAGAGAGTGTGTGTGTGTGGGTGTGAAAGAGAGAGAGAGAGAGAGAGAGAGATGGAGAGGGGAGAGAAAGAGAGGGGGGATGAGAGAGATATGGGATGACGAGAGAGAGAGAGATAGAGAGAGAGAGAGAGAGAGAGAGAGAGAGCGGGGGGCAAGAGGGGAGAAAAAGAGTATGTGTGTGTGTATGAGAAAGAGAGAGAGAGAGTAGAGACAGAGACAGAGAGAGGGAGAGGGGGTGTTATAAAGAGAGAGAGAGAGAGAGAGAGAGAGAGGGAGTGAGTGTGTGAGAGAGATAGGGAGGGATTGAGAGACAGATGGAGTGAGTGAGAGAGAGAGAGTGAGAGAGATAGAGAGAGGGAATGATTGTATAAGAGAGAGAAAGAGGGTGAGGGAGAGTGAGGAAGAGAGATAAGGGGAGAGAGAGATAGAGAGAGAGGGTTGGGGGAGAGAGATATATATATATATATGGATAGAAAGAGGGGGATAGAGAGAGATTGTCACGTCTCCCAAACCCATTTTTTTTTTTTTCTAATATCAGGGGATTCTGTTATTATTTAGTAACATCCAATATACCTCATGGTTACTCCTTCTAAATTTCTTAACTCCTCTTCTATAAGGGGTTCATTTTACTCCGAATAAGATTCAACATGTCTCTCTTAAGGTCTATATTCATAATAGGTCTATATTCATCACCCCTGTGATGAGTGTTACTCATATAACATAACTCAATATTCTCCGCTTTATGCGTCGATAACAATTATAGTTTTTATCCTGAATCATCTACAATGCAGACTGTTATCCGGGGTTTAGATCATTTTCAGTACTTACAGACAGCCATGGAATACAAGAGTTTCCATGAGGATTTTTGGGCTTGAACTCCCCTCTTCATAGTAGACTTATGTATCTATATATTTTACTTTGTATTTCTCAGGTTTTCTGTTCAGGATGATCACTAGGCCCTTAATCAAACTTCCCAGTTTGCCGGCCTGCTAACATTTTCAATATGTTAAAGTTTTAGCATCGAGGTATAGATTGATGCCTCCTCGCATACATCTATCTCTACGCAGTTAACCACCATTACTCCACTACTTTCCCAGTAGTTTCTATGGACGGTAACCAGATGCTCTGTTCATGGTATTTTACACATGCTTACAATCTTCCCTCACACAAACTTTTATTACACAATAGATTTTGCAATAGGCTTTTTCCCCCTTATTTGTCTGTTATAACCATTCAACATGTGTGACACTATGGTACAGATTCAACTATTCCATGGAAAACTAGGAAACAACTCCTCTTGCTTCACTCCAATGGAGGGAGAGAATACTGAACTGGATAGCTTAGAATCCCTAGTGTTAGATCCTCGTACTTAGTTAGGATTCAACTTCTACCTCCATATGTGTACCATTACATTTAATAGAATACTGAAAATTCTAATTTTTACAATTCTTTCCATTGTAACACAGCTGAGGGTTGTTGTTCCCTACTTTCTGTTATTGATCACAGTGAATTCTGTGCCATCAGTATTGTTATGATAGATTTAGTTGTTTGGAACTTAATGTTCATGGGTACTGTTTTGTTAACATCTTCTGTTTATACACACAGAAATTAAATACTCCTTTAAAAGATAGCCATCTATACCTATACATAATTATTATATTGGCTGCTCAATTGGTCTATCATCTCAAACCTCATTATTACAATGTACTCATCTCTACACCCAATCATTGGTCTCTACTGTCAATAGCTGTAGTTGCAATTACATAAGTTACTGAACCATTAATCCATCTAACAATTGCATAATGAAACATAACATAACAATTCATACATTCCATAATTTACTATAACATCACAATTTCATACATTGCATAAAGGACTATAACATCACAATTTCATAAATTTCATAAAGGACTATAACATCACAATTTCATAAATTGCATAAAGGACTATAACATCACAATTTCATAAACCAGGGATATGTTTAACACAGACTTACAGATATCTCCAAATTTATGCATGCACACCTCTACTATGACCAGTCCTCCCAACCTTAGAATCCTATTTATCTCCCAGGATTCACCCCCGAGCAGAGATCCTCCCAGAACAGACTAGCCTCAATCTGTTCTGGAGCAGCTTATTTAAGCTGTGCTTTCCCCAAGCCTGTTTCCAATTCTGCGTCCAGAATTTCAGGATGATTTATTCCTGTTTAGCCTAGGCTTCCCATTCTGGGACTCTTTAAAGCTGCTTTAAGCTTTTCCTCAGCCTTTCCATCTTCTTTTTCACCTCTTCCCAACTACTCCTCTTCATTGGCGAAATTTAGATTTTTCCTCAAAAATTTAAATTTGAAATAATTTCTTTCAAGGATTTTTGAAAGATTTGGGGAAAGTATTTTTTTTTCCTTTTCCATCACCTCATGGATTAGGCATATGATCTCATTTTCTCATCTGGTCATAGTGCATACATAATATTTTATTTATTTTTTCATAATTACATAATTAACCACATCCACACAATAATCATCCACTGGGGTCCACTCCCCTTTGGATTTATGTTCAAATGTCTCATTTGAAAAGCATAGAACTTGGGGGTGTTACATATTCCCCCTCTGAAAATAAACACTATCCTCGGTGTTGACAACTATCTACTAGTTGATTTTGAACATAATTATGAATGCTTTTCCATCATCTGGGCTTCTCTGTGCCATGTAGCTTTTTAGCAGTAAAGTGCTCCACTGCACCTTTACTCGAGCTACTGTTCACTTTCGCAATTCCATTTCTTCTCGCTTTCATCTTTGAAGCGACTCTGGAAGGAAATTCCTCTTCTGGTTCCACCTAGACCACATTTCAAATCAATCATGTGAGAAGCATCATGTACAAAAATTATAACTTTTCTTTTCCAACAAGGAGACATGAAATATATCAGGAAATTTAATAAGCAATGGTAGGGCTAATGTATAAGCCATTAGTTTCCAGCAGAGTACTCTCCTGCCTCCACTATATTTACTGATGCCTTATGCAGTTGGTTTTCTTCCTACTTCTTTACAAGAAGTCTGTATGGAAGATCTTTTATTCTAGTTTCTCTGTCCACAATTCATACCAATGTAAGTAATATCAGGTACATATAATTGATAATTCACAACAGCATTCTGCATTTCAATAACTTAAGACATTCAGTTATTAATCAAACCGTTCAGGTTCATAATAGTTTAGTGCACTTTTAGTACACTACTTATCCTTTCTTTTTTTTCAGTGAGATTCTTTCCTCACGCAACTTGGTTCAGTTCAGCTTTTCTGGATTTTCTAGGTGATTTATCTTCACCTTTTTCCTTTTTGTTTCCAGAGTGCCCAATTTCCTGTTACACACTTGGCTAAACAATTTTTCCAACTTTTTCATTAGTACTCATAAATGAAAGAAAACAATTGTATCATATGCATGTTTATGCTTACCCTTTCTCATTTTATAGTTGTACTTCTAGTACCTTTTCATTGTTTCTTTTTGTTAACCAAATCAATTTAATTAGTAACAACTAGACTCATTAATAATCTCTACAATTCCATGCTTACCTCTCACATGAAATTGTATCCACTAGTTCAAAACTTAAGTGAACAAATTTGGAGCTGATGGGTTTCCCCCACACTCAAGTCCAAAATACAGCTCATCCTCTTTTCTCTCGGTTTGTAGCTGTATGATTTCACATCATTTCTCTGTCTTTGAATTTAAGACTCAAGAAAATTAACTTTAAAAAAAATTTACACCACAAAATTTTATAGTGTGAATACATGTTTCCTTTTCTGGTGATAAATGTAATTTCTATAATTCATCACATTCACAAATATTAATACTCGATAATGCCAAAAATAAATTTGACACAGTTTCCCCTTTTTCAAGACTCACCAGAATTTATACATTTACTTTTAATTGTATGTTCATGCTTTGCTAGTTCCCCTCTTTTATTTCTCTCATAGGCTTATATACTAAAATAGAATTAATTAAAATGGAAAAGATTTTATAAATCATAAAAGTATTCCAACTTTTTTCTGAGTCATAAAAGAATTCCTTCTTTTTTTAATGCATAAAAGAATTCTATTTTTTTCTAGCAAAAGCAACCCATAAATCTCTCATGCTTTTATTTTTAAATCTGTATTTGTTTTTTTTTTTTTTTTTCCTTCTGAAAGAAATATCACTTCTCCATATTTTTTCCAATTCTTTTACTCATTATCTCTAAACTTATAAAATATACCAACTGGAAGAATATAAATAAATAATTAGGAAATCATTCTTTCACTATTACAAGAATATTCTTCCTTAAGTAAATCATCAGGAAAATTTTAATTTACCCCTTCATTCATTCATGCCTAACTCAATGTAATGGTTCCACAATTTCTAAATCAACCATTTAATTGTAATTAAAACTTGTACTTCAATCTTCTTTTCTTTTATAGCAGTATACAGGCCTTATTTATAGGATACATCTTCCACTTTCTCATATACTACTTACATCTCAAGCCTTGGGCAATATACATCTCATGAGCATATATATATATCCACTAGGTTTGCATATATCATATATATTTCCAAAACTTATTGTAGAAGTAACCATGATATATATATATATATATATATATATATATATAGCCTTGGCAATATTAATTTGATGAACATATGAATATATCTATGTATCCCTATATTATATATATTCATATATAAGTTCAAAGGCTTTTTGAAAGTGCTACCATATATATATTACACATACTTTAAAATAATCCCTTTTATGTTTTTTTTTTTTTCTCATACCTCTGCTGCGTAGTGACAAATGTAAAATTTTGATCTGCTGCGTAGTGACCAATGTAAAATTTTGATACCATTTGTAACACCTTTAGTTAAGGGAAATTTCTTTTTTTTTTCATATACTTGACTAATTAAGTTCAAAGGTGGCATTTATTTCCCTTCATATCACTTCATTCATATAATCTATATATATATTGTTACATATATATATATATTATATTAATATTCAATATCCTACCCATCGAATATTCAATATTAATATTCAGTATTATATTAATACCTTTTATTTTTGAGTTTCCCATATACTCCATGCATATGCCTATGTATTCATATATATATAGAGTTAATATCCTAATATAGGTATGTTTAGAGATCACTATATGGATCTATTTATCACATATGCTACTTGCATATGTAGTCCTTGGCATTGTTTTAATTTAAGGAGTATATGTATAGCACTTCTCGGTATACATAAAATATATGGACTTAGAATCCTTTGTATAACATATTTTGTATACATAATCCTTGGTAATATTAACTCAAGGATCATTATTCTATACATATATATATCGCATCTACATATATATTATATATATGACCAACCCTTTTATATCATTGGTTGGAGTTTTGCTCTTTTACAACTTTGGATAACTTACTTACCCCTACACGTAAGGTTAATAGATTATATATATATATATCAATTTCCACTTATATATATATATATATATGTGAAGTCTTTTACCAACTCTCATAATCATCGACTAATAACCAAATTGTGACATTAGAAAGAGATAATTATATGATTATTACAATCATAATTCTTAAGTTGCGGTCCAATGAATGTTGTTCTATACGCGTTATTTACGTCTGCTCCCCGCGCGAATAGGTATGGCGTAGTCAACCCACGCATGTACTATGCTGACCGCGACCTGTACAGTTACTAATTTTCTGTTTGTCAAGTCTGTTGGCGTCAGACATCCAATGACTACTCTTTTACGCAAACTTTAACACGTTACAGCTGTTACTAATTGATTTCGTGTTTTTTTTTTTTTTTTTCAGCAATGGATATGGATCTGGCCCAGTTCACTTATACATGACGGCTTTGTATTTTGACAGGGTTTCGTGCAGGACGACGAAGGACTGGTTGCCACCGCGATCCGTCTTTACGCTAGGTTATCTGTACACGTCTCATCTTCTTTTGCCACCGAGTTTCGACGCCGTATTCACATGCGTTTGGCTCTGGACAGAGACGTTGTTTTCCCATCAGTACTATGCCAACAGAGCAAGAACCCTTGGCTTCTCGCCAGCTGTAGGAGGAATATATATATAATATCCCTTCGACGGTGATGCACTGATGCGTTCTCAGAATTTCTGCAGGCTGGTACGTCGATCTAATTTTCTTATTATTATTAGCTTCACCGTCGGGTATACCTGCTACAGCCAGGTTTGATTCCCAAAATCATTCTTGGGATTTTGTGAGACGCTGGCTGTAGTTTGCCGGTGTAACCCTACTCACCCGTACGATTGGTGATGGATTTCTAGGGTTCTCATTCTTATTATTAATCCTTCCTTGCCATCGAGTTCATTAGGTTTCGGGTCGCCCCCTGGTGTCTGATCATTCTTCCCTTCAGCGTTTTAGGGTTTTGGCTGATTGATCTGTTTCAGGTATCGGTTTGCTGATTTACCGAGTCGATTCTTGTCTTGGTAACGATCTCTTCTTCTACCTATTTTATATGACACTATTCCTTGCCTGTCATTACGTTTATCAGCCATTTCGGCAATCTCTATATGACACGGCGTATGCTCTTTCTTTCTCTTTTATATAGATGCAGATAACGCGAAGGATTAACCTACCGCTCTGTATGGAGTTCGACGTTGTGTTTATCCATAGGGTTTCCCTAATCCGCTGCCCAGACTCAATGTTCATCTGCTGCAGGGGATCACTATTCCATACATCGGTATATGTATTTAATTTTTTTCTTGGTGTTGTTCATCAGCTAACTACACACAGTGGCCGCCTGGTTTATGGCTCGCTAATTAGGGCCGCATGTAGATTTTCGGTTTATTTCTATGTTTAGCTGTAGGTTTATTTATCCCCTACTACATTCTAACCAGACGGATAGCTGGGTGCCTCATGCACGTTTGCCTAATCGGATTTTTTGTCTTTCTGGTTTATTTAATCCTCGGAAATGGTTTTAAATAGGAATTTCGGTTTCCCACAGGGGTGGACTGGCGACTCACTCTGAACGCACAGGGTGTAATACTTAACGCGGCATTCCCTGTTCGTTCATGACTGTATTACAACAAGGGTGGAAGTACCGGATCATCGCGCGTCTTGCTGTGTTTGTTTAAAGGGTATATAGCTACCTCTTACTATTCTTTTTATGTTTATGTTCATACGCCTGATCGTTTTATTATGCCACAGTCTTTTACTTAACAAATCGGCCAAGGGCTCAAGCGCTGTGAGCGCGAGTCCACTGCAAGAAATGATAGTCACAATAATGAACTCGCATATTTGACCATTCAGATTTTTTTTTCCCAATATGGCTGTATGGTTCTGCACTCCATTGTTATATTACTAACATATAATGCTGCGCGAGCTCTCGGCACGTGTTTCCTTTTTGGTTTGAGGTCGTTTGACGTGTATTTACGCGATGCTACTTTGAACGGTGTACCTGCTTTATAGGTTAAGTGTTTCCGCTATATATTTGTATACAGGGATGACTTATTTTCGTTCGGTGTAAATGGTCCTGTTTTGTTTTTAAGTTCTTGAATCCTATTATTGGATACATATTCTCCCAGAATATTCGAATGCAGTTGTTGTCTATGCGTTAATCATTTATTTACCTCACAGTTCTCCCTCGTTACCCTTAGTACTTTATAAAATCATGTGTATCGTTGTGATTGTAAGTTACGGCGCTTACGCTCTTACTCATCATTTTTTTTTTAAAGGCGTACATACATATATTTCCTATATTGCTTAAAATAGAAAACATTAATGTATAATCATTTAGTTGCGGTGAGTATGGTTAACATGCATATATTATATATAAATATATATATAAATTTTTTTTTTTTTATGCTTACATAGATGTTCAATACATCCTTCAATAGGGTCTATTCAACCTAACATAATATCACTGCTATAATGAGTATTTGCTTTTTTTTTCGTGCTATGAATACAATGTACTCACTAATTACCATGAATGTCATTAGTCTCATATAGAGTCGAAGTAATTTATTATCTAGAAGAATTTCAAGTTTTACATGCAAGTATCTTTATTTTTTTTTTTTTTGACCTCAAATTCTGCTTACAATATGACTCTAATATAATTAAGTACATATAATTCCATCTTGGAGATACAAAAAAATATTTTATTTTCCTTAGAGACTCAGTAACTTCAGATTTAAACCAGCCTTGGTTTAGAATTTCTGGGGTTTCTACTCTAAGGATTTTCTGGTCTACAACTAACCAAATCTGGAAGGTGAATGCCTAAGGATAGATTCTGTTAAATGTAGTACCAATTTTTCTCATTTTCATATAATAAAATTTTATATGTAGCCAATTCATTCTGCAATAACACATAGTGACAAGAATTTCAGAGCATACCACAATATCTGCAAAGTGACCAACCTCCCACCACAGAACAACCTTGACTCTTATCTCTAGAAGTTCCCTTTTCTATGTATCTAGGGAATAAATATAAATTCATTTTTTTCTCTTGTTTTTCATCACAGTAAGGAATACTTAGTTTAGCAGTTTTTTTAGAATGGAAATCATCCTTCTATACTCCTTGTAGTCTTTGCTCAACATCTGCATGTTCCTGGTAGTACCATTTTCCCTTTTCCTTTCCCTTAACTTCAGCATTGATCTTTTCTACTGTATTTAGATGATTTCAGTATCTTAACTTTATGAACGCTGAAATTTCTTTTTCATAACGATGATAGTAGAACAATAGCTGAATATGTCATTATAAACTTTTCCATACTCTATTATTTTACATAGAAATGCTATTTTTTTCTGAGAGATATCGGTTAACTTCTGGTATATGAGCCTCCTCATATTACTCCCATATCAATGTTTCTACTTCCTCACCATCTGTTACATCTATACCTAAAAGTATATCCAAGATATTTGTATACTCGAAGAAATATTTTTAATATTCGTAAAATCTATAACAGTTAACCATTTCTTTGTGAGCACATATCTTGCCCAATTTTTGAACATTGCTCCGATACCATTTGTCACGTCTCCCAAACCCATTTTTTTTTTTTTTCTAATATCAGGGGATTCTGTTATTATTTAGTAACATCCAATATACCTCATGGTTACTCCTCCTAAATTTATTAACTCCTCTTCTATAAGGGGTTCATTTTACTCCGAATAAGATTCAACATGTCTCTCTTAAGGTCTATATTCATAATAGGTCTATATTCATCACCCCTGTGATGAGTGTTACTCATATAACATAACTCAATATTCTCCGCTTTATGCGTCGATAACAATTATAGTTTTTATCCTGAATCATCTACAATGCAGACTGTTATCCGGGGTTTAGATCCTTTTCAGTACTTACAGACAGCCATGGAATACAAGAATTTCCATGAGGATTTTTGGGCTTGACCTCCCCTCTTCATAGTAGACTTATGTATCTATATATTTTACTTTGTATTTCTCAGGTTTTCTGTTCAGGATGATCACTAGGCCCTTAATCAAACTTCCCAGTTTGCCGGCCTGCTTACATTTTCAATATGTTAAAGTTTCAGCATCGAGGTATAGATTGATGCCTCCTCGCATACATCTATCTCTACGCAGTTAACCACCATTACTCCACTACTTTCCCAGTAGTTTCTATGGACAGTAACCAGATGCTCTATTCATGGTATTTTACACACGCTTACAATCTTCCCTCACACAAACTTTTATTACACAATAGATTTTGCAATAGAATTTTTCCCCCTTATTTGTCTGTTATAACCATTCAACATGTGTGACACTATGGTACAGATTCAACTATTCCATGGAAAACTAGGAAACAACTCCTCTTGCTTCACTCCAATGGAGGGAGAGAATACTGAACTGGATAGTTTAGAATCCCTAGTGTTAGATCCTCGTACTTAGTTAGGATTCAACTTCTACCTCCATATGTGTACCATTACATTTAATAGAATACTGAAAATTCTAATTTTTACAATTCTTTCCATTGTAACACAGCTGAGGGTTGTTGTTCCCTACTTTCTGTTATTGATCACAGTGAATTCTGTGCCATCAGTATTGTTATGATAGATTTAGTTGTTTGGAACTTAATGTTCATGGGTACTGTTTTGTTAACATCTTCTGTTTATACACACAGAAATTAAATACTCCTTTAAAAGATAGCCATCTATACCTATACATAATTATTATATTGGCTGCTCAATTGGTCTATCATCTCAAACCTCATTATTACAATGTACTCATCTCTACACCCAATCATTGGTCTCTACTGTCAATAGCTGTAGTTGCAATTACATAAGTTACTGAACCATTAATCCATCTAACAGTTGCATAATGCAACATAACATAACAATTCATACATTCCATAATTTACTATAACATCACAATTTCATACATGGCATAAAGGACTATAACATCACAATTTCATAAATTGCATAAAGGACTATAACATCACAATTTCATAAATTGCATAAAGGACTATAACATCACAATTTCATAAACCAGGGATATGTTTAACACAGACTTACAGATATCTCCAAATTTATGCATGCACACCTCTACTATGACCAGTCCTCCCAACCTTAGAATCCTCTTTATCTCCCAGGATTCACCCCCGAGCAGAGATCCTCCACAGAACAGACTACCCTCAATCTGTTCTGGAGCAGCTTATTTAAGCTGTGCTTTCCCCAAGCCTGTTTCCAATTCTGCGTCCAGAATTTCAGGATGCTTTATTCCTATTTAGCCTAGGCTTCCCATTCTGGGACTCTTTAAAGCTGCTTTAAGCTTTTCCTCAGCTTTTCCAGCTTTTTTTTCACCTCTTCCCAACTACTCCTCTTCATTGGGGAAATTTAGATTTTTCCTCAAAAATCTAAATTTGAAATAATTTCTTTCAAGGATTTTTGAAAGATTTGGGGAAAGTCTTTTTTTTTTTCCTTTTCCATCACCTCATGGATTAGGAATATGATCTCATTTTCTCATCTGGTCATAGTGCATACATAATATTTTATTTATTTTTTCATAATTACATAATTAACCACATCCACAAAATAATCATCCACTAGGGTCCACTCCCCTTTGGATTTATGTTCAAATGTCTCATTTGAAAAGCATAGAACTTGGGGGTGTTACAGAGATGGAGGGGAAGTAAGAGAAGGAGAGAGAAACGGGGAGAGAGCGAGAGAGGGGGATAGAGAGAGAGTGAAAGAGATAGGGGGGAGATATATATATATATATATATAGAGGAGAGAGGGGGGGGAAGGGGGATGGAGAGAGATTTTGGGGGATATAGAGAGGGAGAGAGAGAGAGAGGGGGGGTGGGGAGCTACAAAGAGAGAGAAGAGGGAGAGAGAGAGAGAGAGAGAGAGAGAGAGAGAGAATGAGCTTGGGGGAGAGGGAGAGAGAGAGGGGGGAGATATAAAGGGGGAGAGGTAGAGAGAGTGAGAGAGGGGTGCAGAGAGAGAGAGAGATGGGGTCGAGAGAGAGAGAGAGAGAGAGCAGCGGGGGAGGAGGGGGGGGAGAGAGCGGGGCGGGGGGGAGCGAGAGAGAAAGGGTGGGAGAGAGAGAGTAAGAGAGATAGAAAGAGAGAGAGAGAGAGCGATGGGGGGTGATAAAAAGAGAGAGAGGGGAAAGAGAGAGGGCGGGAGAGATAGGGGGATGGAGAGAGAGATGGGGGGAGAGAGAGAGAGAGAGAGAGATAGAGAGAGCAAGGGAGAGAGAGAGAAAGGGAGGGAGTGTGATAGGGATAGAGAGAGGGAGTGTGTGTGTGTGTGTGAGAGAGGGAGGAATTGAGAGAGATCAAGAGAGAGAGAGAGAGAGAGAGAGAGAGGGAGTGAGTGTGCAAGAGAGATAAAGAGAGAGAGGGAGAGTGAGGAAGAGATAGAAGGGGGGAGAGAGAGAGAGAGGGTGGTGGATAGAGAGAGAGATAGAGGGTGGGGGATAGAGATAGAGAGACAGGGTGGCGGATAGAGATAGAGATAGGGATAGAAATAGGGGGATAGAGAGAGAGGGAGGGAGAGAGAGAAAAAGAGAAAGTGAGGGGGTAGAGAGTGAGAGGGGGAGAGAGAGAGGGAGAGAGAGAGATAGAGGGGAGAGAGAGAGAGAGGAGAGAGAGGGGAAGAGGGATGGAGAGAGAGGGGGGGGAGACAAAGAGGGAGAGAGAGAGAGGGGCAACTACAAAGAGAGAGAAGGGGGAGAGAGAGATAGAGAGTGAGCGGGGCAGTGAGAGAGAGTGGGGGAGAGGGAGAGAGAGAGAGTGTGTGTGGGGAGTGAGAGAGAATGAGAGAGAGAGAGAGAGTGAGAGAGATAGGGAAAAAGAGGGAGTGATACAGGGGAGATAGAGAGAGGGGGGAGAGAGAGAGAGAGCGAGAGAGGGAGGGAGAGAGAGAGAGGGAGAGAGGAGCATTAGTCTCAATCCTGGGTAAAAGATAGGGAATATTCCCTATTGTACATAGTTCCCTCAACCCCAGGAGCCCTCTATCTCAATTCCTCATTCTGGGAGCTCAAACAGAGAGGAAGAGTTGGGTCTGTGTCCTCGATCAAGACAACTCTCATTTGGTATATAATGATTCCTATACCTCTAGGAAATCAAATCAAGTGTTACGGTATACCATACATATGTTGGACATTGGGTTCAATGCTCCCCGTGTGTTTCACGACATGGACTAACGCCTGCGGGTTTTGGTCTAACGGTAATCGTGATTGCAACAAGTGATATCAGAGCGACAGGTCTCGAGTTCAAAACTCACCCAGCTCTTGTTGGGGGGGAGATTGTTGGACATTGGGTTCAATGCTCCCCGTGTGTCTCGTGACATGGACTAACCGCCTCTCATGGATCGTAACTTTGGCGATTGTAGCAGAGACTAATGCCTGCAGGTTTTGGTCTAACGAAAATAGTGATTCCAACAACATAATCATGAACATCATAGCGAGATAATAATAATAACAAGATACCGTAACCATCCTACCTCTCATGGAGGTTTCAAACATGCATGGATACTATAATCATCCTCCCTCTCATGGAGGTGTCAATCACAAGCCTTAGCTTGTCTCAAACAATTGCACTGTCTCAATAAATGGATAAAATATAGACCCAACTATACAAATTTGGGCTTCTCTCTCATCATAATGTATCCATGTCTTATCCTAATCATGCTTGATAAGCTCTCTAAGAGCTTCTACATCATGCCTCACAACTAGCCTTGGTAGTGGCATTGTACTCGACCTTGTTCCTGCAATGGACATCTCATCCACGATATCATGGCAGATCTCATACTAAGGAAACACACAAATGTGCTCGTCAATACTAATCTCGAACATCATCAGTTCATTCATGAAGCTACATATCATGGGACAAATATCTCAACCATTAAGAGTAGAATAAATAAAATATGTTTGGTGGAAATTATGAGTGAAGCAGCCAAATCATGAATTCAATCATGTTCTATACACATCATACGTGAATGAATGTTCAAAACGGAACATCAATTCTTCAATCAACTAAAAAATTCCATATTGTAATATTTGAAATCAGAAAACGATAATAATACAAAGAAAATAAAAACAATAATTTTGGGATATCAAAACACCATGAATAGAACCAAAAATAGTTGGGCCAATTTATTAATAAGGAGGTGGAATACAAGTACAAAAATGCTCAATAATGATAGCACTCAAGCCAATAGAGATGACTAGAATGACACTGAAGTTCCCCCACTAAGAACACTGCGTAACTGCTGCTCTATAGGAGACCCTCACTGTGCTGCCCCTGCTAGAAATGTTGGAAAAGTTGTTGTTGGCTAAAAAGGGGTGCTTATATGAGTCTATTCTGGTGCTCGGAAAATGTTGAGATTTGGACACAGAATTCTACTCACAAAACCCAGAAAAACTGAGAAAGGATTTATGGATTGGCAGACCCCGGAAAATCACATTCCTAGGGCATGAAAACACACTACTACTAGGTATGCAGTGATATGAGCTGAACTGGAAAATAAAATGCTACAACAACTCCTCCGTAGCTCA
>CM076582.1:429927374-429937374 GCA_034641835.2 Pinus albicaulis
GTATTTTTCTTCTTTTGGTGTCGGGCCCTCATTTTGGGCAGTTTTGAGTTTTTTTCCTTGCAAAGTGGTTTCTTCGTTCATATTGCTTAGTCTTTCTCGTTTGCAAGTTAAAATATTTTTTGGCCTTCTCCAGTTTTTTCTCAAGATGTATGTTGGCCCTCTAAGGCCATGATTCCCTGTTATGCTCAATTTCTATGGCAAGGAGTTCAATGAGGGGAAATTTTTGTGCTTGGGCTAATTCTTGCTCCCTCTCTCATGCCAAAGCCTTTCTTAGACCCATAGTTCTATGCCTCCTTCTAGACTTACCCTCCTCATCCTCACTTTATTCACAGGTGCCCATATATTCTTGCAACTTCACTTGTGCTCTTTGAGCCTCTTTCCAGTATTTGAGAGCCCTTGATTCATAGATGGCCTGCTGGTCACTCATTTGTTTGTTTTGTATCTGCAAGAAGTGAATGAGATCCTTTGACCTTTCTAATTCAACTTCCAAGTCCTCGATCTGTGCATTCCTATCCTGTAGGAGAGAGTTTGCAATTGTTGTCTCATTTTCCTCATCACTGTTTATGTGAATGAGCTCAAATTCTCTCTCCTCTTCATGATTGTCTTCTTCCTCTTTCACTTGTTGCTTACCTTTGTCTTTCCTTTGAGTTGAGGAGGATAGCATGGCCCCTTCCCTTTGGAGTCAGAAAACACATGCCTCTCTCCTCTTTGATAGGTAATGGGGAAAGGTGCAACAAGTTTCACTTGCAAACCTTGTTCATTAGTGACCTTAGGACTACTTTTCTACTTATGTATGATCTTTGTGTGTGCATCTTTCTCACCTTGCTCTTGACTGCCCTTTTGATAAGCATTCTCATTATCTCTTATGCCATCATCACTGTTAAGACCCTTAGGACTGTCATCCTCTATTTTTGAAATGCTATAGGTGTCTTTATCATTGCTTGGTATATATTCATCTCCATGACTGTCCTCTTCTTCATCTTTTGACCCATTGTATTCACTGTCTAACTCAACCCTTGTATTATTGCTTGTACTCTTTGTAGGGTTACTGTCTTGGGCACCCTCATTAGTCTTTCCCTTACTCTGATGGTCATTTTCTTCTTCACTAGGTGATTTCTCTAGGCTGGTTTCTTCTTCACTGTCATGTTCATCATCTTCATTATTCGGCTCATGATCTTCATTGTTTTGCTCACTGAAATCACTTTCAAACTCTGCTTATTGGCTACCTTTGCCATATTTACCACTATCATCTTCGTCTTCTTTACAAATAGCATATGCCTCAGCTCCAATGTCCTTTGTATTTTCAGTGTCACTTTCTTCATCATTTACTTCTTCTCCTTGACTCTCATTCGTTTTTTGATGGTCATTAGGCTCATTGTTCTCCTCTTTTTCTAGCTCATTGTTTTCCTCTTTTTCTAGCTCACTGTTTTCCTCTTGAGAAGCTGCCTCTGTCCTTGTATCTTTGGAGTCATCTTCTTCATCATTTGACCTATTTTTTTTGTCCTTTTGCTCATCATTGGGCTCACTGCTTTCATCTTTGTTTTCTCTTCATCAATACTTTCTTCTTTTTCACTATCTTTATCACTTTCTTTTTTCTTTTTGCCTTTATTTATTTCTTCATTTTCATCTTCCTCTCCTTCACTGCTTTATTCTTGGTCATCTTCCTCTCCTTCACTACTTTATTCTTGGTCATCTTCCTCTCCTTCACTGCTTTCTTCATTTTCTAATTTCTTAGGGGAAGGTGAATGAGGAAGGTTTAGTTTAGGAAATGATTCATGTGAAGAGGATGAACCAAGGTTAGTGGAGGGTGATGGAGGTGTGTGAGGAGGAATTTGAGATGATGATGGAAAAATTTGTAGAGGGATAGGCTGTGGAGTTGTGAAATCATCATGGGTGATGAAAACCTCCCATGGGATGCCTTGTTCTTCTATTTGGAGTGAGACAATCACTTTGATGAGGGAATGATGAAAAATGCTTGAAATTTGTTGGGATGGAGGCCTCTTTTGCATGATGGAAGACATTTTCTCAATACTTTTACAAAGGTAGTAGGGCACATGTAGCAGCTTGGTTTTCGTGAAATGCATGAGTATTATGTGGTAGGAATAGACTTTAGAGAACCTACCATCATAGGTGAAGTATTTCATAATGATCTTCATTAGGAGAGCATATCTGTCCAATATATGAGAGAAGGGGAAAATGGTTTTGCAATCAGCTTGACAACCTGGTTTCAAGAATGGGTGATAGTTTCTTAGGTCCAAATGCATTTGTTTGAACCACCTTTCTCCTATGCAAGGTATTCTAGTGGCCCTAGAGATGCATTGGTGGTTAGCTTAAACTTCACCCCAGCTAGGTATACTTGGCGGTTATGAAGGTTTACAGCAAAGAACTTGGTCAATTGAGGGTGACTCTGGATCTTTTGCACTCTCTCACAAAATCCATAGCATCCCAATTCTTGAAAAAAGGAAAATATAGTAGGAGAGGTTATCATCTCTTCAGTGCGTATAGGTTCAAACCTATTTGGCTTCCCACCCTTCCTCTGCTGCCCTTTAGGCCTTTGGTTTGTCTCAGTACTATCAACATTCTCTTCTTCAGAAATTTTTTTTTTACCCTTTCCTCAAGATCTTTAAAAATAATTGACACTGCTTGTGGAATGATGTGAAAAGGGGTAGAGGGGATGGTGAGGATGCAGTGATGTTAATGGTTCAACAATGTGGAGAAAAAATATTATTTTTTAGGGTTTTACTTCCTTCTCTAAGCTCAACCTCCAACTTTCTTTATAATCATACCCTTAGAAACAAGAATATGAGGGAAAAGCTCAAATACCTCTCAAATTATCTCCATAGCTGAAGAATTTGGTTCAAAACACCTTATGGGCATAAATTATGATACATGTTACCTCTTAAAATATGAATACAATATACCCTAAATAGAAAAACACTGTGAGCTATAATAAAAAAGAAAAGAGAAATATGATATGCATGCTTAATTATTTTTCCATATGACCTAATAAAATTTCATGAAAAGTAATTAGTAGTAAACAAAAAAATTATGTGAGTACAAATTTTAAACCTTATATATTTAAAAAAATATGTGAACAGGTGATAACAACTTCATATATATCTATAATGAGAAAAATGTTAAAAGAATATATTTTAAAGTATTATAAAATAAAATGCCCCATGTGGGTTATGAATCAAATAGTTTAATGTAAATTAATATTCACTTATACTTGAAAATATAGTAATAAACAAAAAACCATTTCAATGCACATCTTTTGTAACCTCTATAGCATTCAAAAATAAGATTTAAACAATGAAAAATTACAAAGAAGAAATTTGATCCCTGCTCAAGTTAGATCAGTGCTTCAGTGCTTAAAACATATCTATATTAATTCTTAAAATAATTGTTTTATATATGGGTTGGCTTGACCCTAGGGGTTTTAATGGTTTACATAATTGTTGAGCGGAGGTGAGTCCCTTGTTCCATAAACAAAGGGACTCCTACATCAATGTTTGGTTTGGTCATGACCTTAAAATTGGATGATAATAATAATAATTATACAACTTGAGTGAGCCTAAGGGTTAACAACATGTCTTTCTTCCTAAGAAGTCACAAGTTCAAAACTAGAGAGTGTAGAGCATGGATTTTAGAAAAAATAAACCAAAAAAATTCACAAACTTTCAAAAGTAACACTAAAAACAACTTATATTAAAATTAAATTATAATTAATAAAATATTTAATAATATTCAATTAAATTTATATAAATAATTAAAAAAAATATTTTAAATGCAAATATTGGCACTTATTAATGAATTAAATATAAAAATAAAATACCTAATAAAATGAGTATAAAAATCTAAATATATGGAGGGTGTTTCCACTTTGACCACTACTATGACTAGTATTTCAAGGGAGGTTATTTATTTATTTATTTACTAATTACACTTTGATTATATATTATCATTTGTCTCATTCATCACTTTATCATTTCCTAGAATTTAAGAATTTAAATAATGTATAACAAAATATTATTATAGTCTAATTCAAGGGATTAGTTGAACTAGTTTTCTTTAACGTTAATTGGTGTTTAGATAGTTTCACTTAGGCATGGGAGAGTTGAATATTTTGGATGGCGTTAGTTCAATTAGTTTTCGTTAACATTAATTTGTATTTAGAAAGTTATACTTATATATAGGAGAGTTTAATATTTTGGATGGTGTGAATTAGTTTACACCGATAAATTTATTAAGGATTAAGGATATTATTGACAAATAAATTTGTTAAGAATACCATTGACAAATGTGAAAATTATATCAATTTTTTCTAAAAACTTAAGAATTTAGTTTTAGTATAGGAAAATTTTAAAATTTTATATTTATACCATGAGTGTAAAAGAAAATCTTATTTTCAAATTGACACAAATGTTTTAGAGTATTATTGTAAAATTCTTTTAATCTATAATAATTATATATAGATTCTAGAATTTTTAGTGATATTTTAGGAAAATTAGTAGAATGAAAAATAGTATTCCTTAAAATAAAAAACATTATTCCTTATAATTTGACTTGGTACTTGGAATGGGCCATGAATTAAAATAGTAAACAACGAAAATAGAGTTTCTTTTTTTCCCTCTTAGGCTCTTTTTTTAAAATTTCAATAATCTCAACCTTTTTAAAATGGGTTAAGATTAAGAAGAAATGGAATAAGATTAAGAGTAAATTATTCAAATATATTTTAAAAGTAAATTATTTTTATTCAAATAACTAATAATTAAATTGGAAAAAAATGAATAACAACACAAGCTAGGTAATTTACTAATAAAAAAACTTTCTAAAAGGACATTTAATTATAATTTTGAAAATTAAATTAAATTGAAAATAATTAAAAGTTGAGTGTGGAAACAAATGGTTGAAATTGCATGAATCTATTAGATATTGAAATTGTTTTATGTTGTGTCAATTACTTTTTCTTGATTCAATACTTCAATTAGCAATGTTTCGAATTACAATTAGTCTCTCTCGGACACTATCTCTCTCTCTCTCCCTCTCTCTCTCTCTCTCTCTATCCATCTCTCTCTCTCTCTCTCTCTCTCTCTCTCTCTCTCCCTCTTTCTCTCTCTCTCCCTCTCCCTCCTTCTCTCTCCCAACCCCCCCTCTCTCTCCCTCTCTCTCTCTCTCTCTCTCTCTCCATCTCTCCCTCTCTCCCTATATCTCTCCATCTCTCCCTCTCTCTCTCTATTTATCTCTCTCCCTCACTCCCTCTCTCTCTCTCCCTCTCTCTCTCTATATCTCTCTCCCTCACTCCCTCTCTCTCTAACTACCCCTCCCGCTCTCTCCCCCTCTCTCTGTGACCCTCCCTCTCGTTCCCTTCATCTATCTCCCTCTCTCTCTCTCCCTCTCTCTCTCTTCCTCCTTCTGTCTCTCTCTCCCTCTCTCTCCCTCCATCTCTCACTCCCCTTATTTCTCCTCTCTGACACACACACTCTCTCTCTTTGACATTATCTTTCTCTCTATCTCTCTATCTCTGACATTATCTCTCTTTCTCTCTCTGACATTATCTCTCTCTCTCTATATATATATCTATCTATCTATCTCTCTCTATCTTTGAAACTCTCTCTCTCTCTCTCTCTCTCTCTCTCTCTCCCTCTCCCTCTCTCACTCTCTCTCTCCCTCTATCTCCCTCTCCCTCTCTGTGCATTTCCCTCTCCCTCTCTCCCTCTCCCTTTCGCTCTCTCTCCCTCCTTCCCTCTCTCTCTTCATCTCCCTCTCACCCTCTCTCTCTCCCTTTCACTCTCACTCCCACTCCCTCTCTCTCCCCCTCCCTCTATATCCCTCCCTCTCCCTCCCTCCATCTATCTCCCTCCATCTCCCTCTCTCTCTCTGCCACCCTCCCGCTCCCTCCCCCTATCTCTCCCTCCCGCTCCCTCCCCCTATCTCTACCTCCCGCTCCCTCCCCCTCTCTCTCACACCCTTCCCCTATCTCTCTCCCACTCTCTTCCTCTCCCTCTCTCTATATCTTCCTCCCGCTCCTCCTCCCTCTATCTCCCCCTCGCTCTCTCTCTCTCTCCCTTCCGCTCCCTCTTTCTTTCTCTCCCTCCCTCGCTCTCTCTATATCTGTCCCTCGCACTCCCTCTCTCTCTCTGTCTCTCTCCCTCCCATTCCGTTCAACCCCCTCCCGCTCCCTCTTTCTCTCTCCCCCTCCCTCTATCTCCCTCAGTCCCTCTCCCTCCCTCCCTGTCCCTCTCTATCACTCTCTCTCTCTCTCTCTCTCTCTCTCCCGCTCCCTCTCTCTCTCCCTCCCACTCCCTCTCTATCTCTCCCCTTCCCACTCCCTCTCTCTCTCTCCCCCTTCCTCTATCTCCCTCCTTCCCTCTCCCTCTCTATCTCTCCTTCTCCCTCTCTCTCTCTCTCTCCCTCTCCCTCTCCCTCTCCCTCTCTCTCTCTTCCTCTCTCTCCCCTCCATCTCTCTCCCTCTCTCTTTCCCTCTCTCTCTCCCTCTCCCTCTTTCACCCCCTCCCTATATCTCCCTCCCTCCCTCTCCCTCTCTCTCTATCCCTCCCTCTCCCTCCCTCTCCCTCTCCTTCTCTCTCTCTCTCTCTCACTCTATCTCTCTATCCCTCTCTCTCTCCATCTCTCCCTCTCGCTCCCTCTCTCTCTCTCTCTCTCTCTCTCTCTTCCTCTCTCACGCTCCCTCCCTCTATCCCTCTTGCTACCTCTCTCTCTCTCCCTCCTACTCCCTCTCTCTCTCTCTCCCTCCCGCTACCCCCCTTCCTCCCTCCCTCTATCTCCCTCCCTCTCCCTATCTCTATCCCCCCTCTCCCTCCCCCTCTCTCTCTCTCTCTCACACACTCCGTCTCTCTCTCTCTCTCCCTCCTGCTCCCTCTCTCTCCCTCCCGCTCCATCCCTCTCTCCCTCCAGCTCCCTCTCTCTCTCTATCTCTCCCTCTTTCTCTCTCTGTCTTTGTCTCTCTCTGTCTCTCTCTCTCTCTCTCTCCCGCTCCCTCTCACTATCTCCCTCCCTTCCCTCTCTCTCTTCCTCCCTTTCCTCCCTCTATCTCCCTCCCTCTCCCTCCCTCTATCTCCCTCCTTCTCCCTCTCACTCTCTCCCTCCTTATCCCTCTCGCTCTCTCCCTCTCTCCCTCCTGCTTCCTCTCTATCTATCTCTCCCTCTCTCTCTCTCCCTTCCTCCCTCTCTCTCTTACTCCATCTCTCCCTCTCTCTCTCCCTCCCTCCATCTCTCTCTCTCTCTCTCCCCCTCCCTTTGTCCCTCCCTCCTCGACATCCTCTTTCTCTTGCGCTATCTCCACCCATCGTGCCACTCACCCTCCCTCTCCCTATCTCACTAGTTCTCTCAATTTATCTCTCTCTCTCCCTCCTCTCTCCTACCTCCCTCTCTCACCCCTATCTTTGTCTCCTTTAATTTCTCCATTCTCCCTCTAGCTATTTCTCCTTAATTTTCTCTATTTCCCTCTCATTTTGTTCATATCTCCCCACATGTATCCCCTTTAATTCTCACTTTTTGTGTGTATCTCTCTCTTGCACACCCTAGCCCTCTCTCCTTCAATTTCTCTAGTCTCCTTCCACCTCTTTCTCCTTCACTTTCTCCCTTTTTCTCTCTCTATTTACCTCTACCCCTTGCGTCCCCTTCCACACTCACTTTGTGTGTGTTTCTGTCTCTTACTAGGTCACTTTCTTCCCCATCCACTTTTAAAAGGTGCAATATTACAAAGTAACAAAAAAAATCCATTTTAAGATATTAAAATTTAAATATAAATAAAACTGAAAATCATAAAATAATTGCTCTAATAAAACGTATAATACATTATGACTTTTTTTTTATATAATTATTTTTTTAAATAGCGAATTTTAAAGAACACATGGACCATACTTTATGTAAAAGATATATAATAAAAAATAAAATATGTGAATGGATAAAAGAAGAAAAACCTCATAGGTATGCTCAGGCAGATGGAACATCATGAATCTACTCTAACAAATCTGGGAATAGAAAAGACAGGCACGGCATGGGGATGGCCATGGCAGGGAAAAAAGGTAAGAACGAAATTCTAGCGAAGCCAAGAAATGCAAACAGAAATCTGATTATCATATGTAAACAAAAGCATCGCCTAACTAGAAACAGGAGTATGCAAACATAAATATAAGTATGGTGTTATTAACTCTAATTAGAAACATCTTTGCGAATAGAAATTTGTTACAAAATTAACCTAATAAATTTAATTCAACAATCCTTGTAACTCTTTACCATTAAAATTATATAGAACTATTTCAACGCTGAAATCTTCAAGTATATCCTTCAAATTAAAAAAATCAGTGAAGTGTATAAAGAACTATTTCAACACCGAAATCTTTAACTGTATCTTCAACTTCAAAAAAATCAATGAAATGTATCCTTTAATTTCAAAATAAATTTAGTGAAGCATGTAGAAAATGACAATAGCTTAGGCAACTTGTGCTTACCTTAAGAGCATTGATTGCAGCTCACGCTTTGTCCATACAGTGGACGGCCTATGGTCTTGTGATCAATGGCCTTCCTCAATGTTACCTCTCAAGCGGTGGAACATCCTTATTCAAAAGAAAATCCTCAATGGACTGTTGTTCCCTCCACCAAACGTAACCCACCATGGACTCTCGTTGCCGCTACCAAATACAACCCATCACAGACTCTTCCCACTGCACACATATAAACAGAGAGCGCAGGAAGCTGTGTGGGAGAGAAGTGGAGAGAAATATCTAAACCACAATGAAATTTAAATTGCATTTCAACTTGAGGCTGTTTTTTTTTACCACCAGATTTTTTGCATATTCTGACAGGAAACAACTAGATGAAATTCAAATTTCGAAATTGCATTTCAACTTCAGGATCGGCATTGGAGAGTATTTGTGGATCTTTTGGCTTCTAACGGTAAAGTTTCAGTAATTGACCACTCCAACGTTCATATTTCAATTTTGTAGATGTGCAGCATTTTCATTATAAATTTTGTGTTACACGTCGAACATTTTAATTAGAATGTTTGTGTATGGCTGGATTATGTTAAAAATATCTCCGATCGTGAACCACGTCTTTCAACCAGCTCTTCCTTCTCTGAGCTGAACAGACCAGTCCAATGAGTTGAAACAATGTTCCACGGACCACTCCAACTGGTTGCGAAAACAACCAAGTTGCGTTTGATTTTATTTATTTTTATCTATAATATGGATATTTTCTTTATTTTTTAACCATTATGATATCTTAAATAATAAAACATTTGATTGCGTTGACCATGTCAGATTAAATATTCAACCTGCCATTTTAGAGAGCATATCATTTAGTATTGAATATGCTTTAAATTTTGAAGAATGTTACTAATTATTTTGGAAATATTATAGTTATATGTTTATTATTTTAATATTTAAAATAAAGAATAATTAAAAATTTTAATCACCCGTTACTTCATTTATAAATTATGAGAAAGATATTTATATATTTGGTATAAAATTAATGATACTTTGAAAATAAAGTAAATATTTCTTATGTTGTAAAATGTAGTTATATTTGTAAATTATAAAAATAAATATTTCTCATGTTGTAAAATATAGTTACATTTGTAAATTATAAAATTGGTATTTGATTATCTATTTACAATAAAATAAAGTAAATATTTCTCATGTTGTAAAATGTAGTTATGCTTGTAAATTATAAAATTGGTATTTGAGTATTTATTTACAATTGGTATAATCAATTGTATAAAAGCTATCTATATATATATATATATATATATATATTTTCAAATATTTTTGCAAAGTGTGATTGAATTTTATGATTAAAATGCTTGTGATATGTTTTATTTTTAATTTATATATTATTTGTTTACAATTAATAATAATAATAATAATAATAATATAAAATAAAGTTATAATTGATTTATTTGTTATTATTATTTTTTGATAATATAAGTACATCATAAGCTAAATGTTTTGATGCTTATTATGAATCAATGTTT
>CM076582.1:429942374-429954874 GCA_034641835.2 Pinus albicaulis
ATTATAACTTTTTATATATATATAATTTTTTTTTTAAATAATCAATTGAAAAGAACACATCGACCATACTTTATGTAAAATATATATAATAAAAAAGAAAATATGTGAATTGATAAAAGAAGAAAAAGAATAGTTACAATAAAATATAGCCATTTTTATAAATTAAATCATATGGAATAAACCTGTAGAGAAAAGATAGATTTATTGTAAGGAAAATCCATAAAACATAACCACATATAAACTTAAAAAGAACAAAAATGCATGACAACATCTTCAATATAACACGCACAACTGATAGAGAAAACGAGGAGGAGTACATCTTAAATGAGTCAAGAATTATAACCATACTAATGTACCGCTACATCGTTTTCATTATGGGTGATATAAAACGCCGTTCATATGTACATCAAATATGTTACATGCAGACAACGTTTTCACAGAGTCTTGCTCCATGAAAATAGATATGCTCAGGCAGATGGAACATCATGAGGTTATCAGGGAAAAAAGGAAAGAACGAAAATAGATATGCTCTAACAAATCTTGGAATAGAAAAGAGAGGCACGACATGGCCATGGCAGGGAAAAAAGGAAAGAACGAAATTCTAGCGAACAAACTCTAGCAAATCCCTTAGCCAGCCATTATCAACTTCTAGCATAGAAGCATACCATTGGATTTTAGGATTTTTAAGGGAAACAAAGTTGATCTGAAGCAAATTTAAGAATCATTGAAATAGTTTCTTTTTCTTTTAATGTCACATGCTATTTAAAAGTGGAGAGAACATTTGGACATGACGACAATATTTCTACTGCAAAGATCATCTTAAATTTTAAACTTTCTTCCAGAGCTTGTTGCTGCATTGACAAAAGATTAGCCTAAATGATGATTAAGGAGAGTAAAACCGAGTAGAAGTGAACTGTTTGCAAAAGAGAAAAAAGTACTAAAATCTGTTATGCACTAAACAAAAATAATAGCTATCATACTTCAAATTAAACACAATTTTCCGGCAGAGATATTCCCAAAAGTTGAGAAATCCCTCTGATTGTAGTTGGCATCCATAATCCCTCTATATCCTAATTGGTAAAGTACGGCGGCCGTTTCCCTAATAACCTTTCACATTTAGGGAACCAATGACAAATCAATGAAACAGAAAAGCCAAGAAATGATGGGTTCCCATACTCATATGTAAACAAAAGCATCGCCTATATAAGAAGTGGAGTATGCAAACATAAATCTGAGTATGGTGTTATTAACACTAATTAGAAACATCTTTGCAAACATAAATTTGTTATATGAAATTAACCTAATAAATTTAATTCAACAATATTTGCAACTCTTTACCTTTAAAATTATAAAGAACTATTTCAACGCTGAAATCTTCAAGTATATCCTTCAACTTAAAAAATTCATTGAAATATATCCGTAAATTTAAAAAAAAATTCAGTGAAGTGTATAAAGGACTATTTCAACACTGAAATCTTTAACTGTATCCTTCAACTTCAAAAAAATCAATGAAATATATCCTTCAATTTCAAAATAAATTTAGTGAACCGTGTAAAAAATGACAATAGCATAGGAAACTTGTACTTACCTTAATAGCATTGAATACAGCTCACGCTTTGTCCATACAGCTGTCTTAAATGGCGAAAACTTGGAACTCTATGTTACATCTCAAGCGGTGGAACATCCTTATTCAAAATAAATCCTCAATGGACTGGTGTTCTCGTTGTCGCTACCAAACACAACCTATCACAGACTCTTCCCACTGCACACATATACACAGAGAGCGCAGGAAGCTGCGTGGGAGAGAAGTGGAGAGACATATCTAACAGAAACAACTAGAAGAAATTCGAATTTGAAATGCCGTGGGAGAGACGTGGAGAGACATATCTAAACCACAATGAAATTTAAATTGCATTTCAACTTGACGGTATTTTTTTCACCACGAGCTTTTTTGCATATTCTGACAGGAAACAACTAGATGAAATTCAAATTTCGAAATTGCATTTCGACTTCAGGATCGGCATTGGCGAGTTTTTGTGCATCTTTTGGTTTCTAACGGTAAATTTTCAGTAATTGACCGCTCCAACGTTCATATTTCAATTTTGTAGACGTGCAGCATTTTCATTATAAATTTTGTGTTACACGTCGAACATTTTAATTAGAATGTTTGTATATGGCTGGATTATGTTAAAAATATCTCCGATCGTGAGCCACGTCTTTCAACCAGCTCTTGCTTTTCTGAGCTGAACAGACCACTCCAATTAGTTGAAACAATGTTCCACGGACCACTCCAACTGGTTGCAAAAACAACTAATCTCTCAAGTTGTTCAAACAGTGTTGCGTTTGATTTTTTTTTTTTTTTTCTATAATATGGATATTTTCTTTATTTTTTAACCATTATAATATCTTAAATAAAACATTTGATTGCGTTGACCATGTCAGATTAGATATTCAACCTGCCATTTTAGAGAGCATATCATTTAGCATTGAATATGCTTTAAATTTTGAAGAATGTTACTAATTATTTTGGAAATATTATAGTTATATGTTTATTATTTTAGTATTTAAAATAAAGAATAATTAAAATTTTTAATCACTCGTTACTTCATTTATAAATTATGAGAAAGGTATTTATATATTTGGTATAAAATTAATCATATGTTGAAAATAAAGTAAATATTTCTCATGTTGTAAAATGTAGTTATATTTGTAAATTATAAAAAGTAAATATTTCTCATGTTGTAAAATATAGTTATATTTGTAATTATAAAATTGATATTTGACTATCTATTTACAATAAAATAAAGTAAATATTTTTCATATTGTAAAATGTAGTTATGTTTGTAAATTATAAAATTGGTATTTGAGTATCTATTTACAGTAGGTATAATCAATTGTATAAAAGCTAAATATATATATATATATATTTTCAAATATTTTTGCATAGTGTGATTGAATTTTTATGATTAAAATGCTTGTGATATGTTTTATTTTAAAATTATATATTAATTTTTTACAATTAATAATAATAATAATAATATAAAATAAAGTTATAATTTATTTATTTTTTATTTTTATTTTTAGATAATATAAGTATATTATAAGCTAAATGTTTTGATGCTTATTATGAATCAATGTTTTCTAAATATTATTAACTATTTAATTTAACAATCATGCAAGCATTGTATACATGTATTTCATAATTTGAAAACATACAATTACTAACAATCTAATAGTTTCCTTTGTTTTATTCACGTTACATCTTAATTAACAACATATTCTTCACCATTATAACTTTAACTTTTTAATAAAAATATATATAAAATCAAACTAATTAAACATATGTAATGCATAAATTTGAGGACATGTTATTATAATTTTATCATTTAATTGTTTTGGTAAGTAAGAGGTTAAGTTCTAAATAAGTTAAATGAGAGAATAATTTATTTTATTTATGTATAATTGAGTAGAGAGACTACCAATAAGAATCTAATAGTTTCCTTTTGTCTTATTCACATTACGTTCTTAATTAACAACACATTCATAACCATTATAACTTTAACTTTTTAACAAAAAATATATAAAATCAAACTAATTAAACATATCTAATGCATAAATTATGTAATGCATTCTCATATTGTAAAATATAATTATATTTGTAAATTATAAAATTGGTATTTGAGTATCTATTTACAATAAAATAAAGTAAATATTTCTCATGTTGTAAAATGTAGTTATGTTTGTAAATTATAAAATTGGTATTTGAGTATCTATTTACAATAGGTATAATCAATTGTATAAAAGCTAAATATTTTTTTTTTCAAATATATTTGCAAAGTGTGATTGAATTTTTATGATTAAAATGCTTATGATATGTTTTATTTTTAAATTATGTATTAATTTTTTACAATTAATAAAAATAATATAAAATAAAGTTATAATTTATTTATTCTTTATTATTATTTTTGGATAATATAAGTATATGATAAACTAAATGTTTTGATGCTTATTATGAATCAATGTTTGCTAAATACTATTAACTATTTAATTTAATAAACTATGTTAATATATATGTATTTCATAATTTGAAGACATACAATAACCAATAAGAATCTAATAGTTTCCTTTTGTTTTATTCACATGACATCTTAATTAACGACATATTCATAACCATTATAACTTTAACTTTTTAATAAAAAATATATATAATCAAACTAATTAAACATATGTAATGCATAAATTTGAGGACATGTTATTATAATTTTATCATTTAATTGTTTTTGTAAGTAAGAGGTTAAGTTGTAAATATGTTAAATGAGAGAACAATTTATTTTATTTATGTATAATTGGGTAGAGAGACTCATTCTTTTGAGAGTCTGATGGCAATGTGTAAGCATGTCCTTACTCAACATGGAGTTGATACATGTTACCTCTTAAAATATGAATACAATATACTCTAAATAGAAAAACACTGTGACCTATAATAAAAAAGAAAAAAGAAATATGATATGCATGCTTAATTAGTTGTCCATATGACCTAATAAAATTTCATGAAAAGTAATTAGTAGTAAAGAAAAAAATTATGTGAGTACAATTTTTAAACCTTATATATTTAAAAAAATATGTGAACAGGTGATAACAACTTCATATTTATCTATAATGAGAAAAATGTTGGAAGAATATATTTTAAAGTATTATAAAATAAAATGCCCCGTGTGGGTTATGAATCAAATATTTTAATGTAAATTAATATTCACTTATACTTGAAAATATAGTAATAACCAAAAAACCATTTCAATGCACATCTTTTGTAACCTCTATAGCATTCAAAAGTAAGATTTAAATAATGAAAAATTACATAGAAGAAATTTGATCCCTCTTGGATCAAGTTAGATTAGTTCTTAAAACATATCTGTATTAATTCTTAAAATAATTGTTTTATATGTGGGTTGGCTTGACCCTAGGGGTTTTAATGGTTTACATAATTGTTGAGTGGAGGTGAGTCCCTTGTTCCATAAACAAGGGGACTCCTACATCAGTGTTTGGTTTGGTCATGACCTTAAAATTGGATGATAATAATAATAATTATACAACTTGAGTGAGCCTAATGCTTAACAACATGTCTTTCTTCCTAAGAAGTCGCAAGTTCAAAACTAGAGAGTGTAGAGTGTGGATTTTAATAAAATATTTAATAATATTCAATTAAATTTATATAAATAATTAAAAAAAATATTTTAAATGCAAATTTTGGCACTTATTAATGAATTAAATATAAAAATAAAATACCTAATAAAATCAGTACAAAAATCTATATATATGGAGGGTGTTTCCACTTTGACCATTGCTATGACTAGTATGACTAGTATTTCAAGGGAGGTTATTTATTTATTTATTTACTAATTACACTTTGATTATATATTATCATTTGTCTCATTCATCACTTTATCATTTCCTAGAATTTAAGAATTTAAATAATGTATAACAAAATATTATTATATTCTAATTCAAGGGGATTATTAACTAGTTTTCTATAACATTAATTGGTTGTTTAGATAGTTTCACCGAGGCAAGGGAGTTGAATATTTTATTGTTGCGAGTTCAATTAGTTTTCGTTAACATTAACTTGTATTTAGAAAGTTATACTTACATATAGGAGAGTTTAATATTTTGGATGGCGTGAATTAGTTTACACCGATAAATTTATTAAGGATTAAGGATATTATTGACAAATTAATTTATTAAGAATACTATTGCAAATGTGAAAATTATATCAGTTTTTTCTAAAAACTTAAGAATTTGGTTTTAGTATAGGAAAATTTTAAAATTTTATATTTATACCATGAGTGTAAAAGAAAATCTTATTTTCAAATTGACACAAATGTTTGAGAATATTATTGTAAAATTCCTCTAATCTATAATAATTATATATAGATTCTAGAATTTTTAGTGATATTTTAGGAAAATTAGTAGAATGAAAAATAGTATTGGTTAAAATAAAAAATATTATTCCTTAGAATTCGACTTGGTACTTGGAATGGGCCATGAATGAAAATAGTAAACAACGAAAATAGAGTTTATTTTTTGCCTCCTAGGCTCATTTTTTAAGAACTAAGCTTTTATCCATCACATTGAACTATATTTTTTTGAGAAATTTCTAGTAAGTTTGGAAAACAAATTCTGAAAAAAAATCTCTTTAGCATTTTTTTAATTAAGCCATTAGGATCATAGTATTATTTATTTATATATTTTTAGCTAAAAATGATCATCTTATTCAAATATATTTTAAAAGTAAATTATTTCTATTCAAATAACTAATAATTAAATTGGAAAAAAATGAATAACAACACAAGCTAGGTAATTTACTAATAAAAAAACTTTCTAAAAGGACATTTAATTATAATTTTGGAAATTAAATTAAATTGAAAATAATTAAAAGTCAAGGGAAATATTCTAAATTGCATGAATTCATTAGATTTTGAAATTGTTTTATGTTGTGTCAATTACTTTTTCTTGATTCAATACTTCAATTAGCAATGTTTCAAATTACAATTAGTCTCTCTTGGACACTATCTCTCTCTCTCTCCCCCTGTCTCTCTCTCTCCCACTCCCTCTCTCTCTCTCTCTCTCTCTCTCTCTCTCTCTCCCTCTCTCCCTCTCCCTCTTTCTCTCTCTCTCACTCTCCATCCCTCTCTCTCTCCCTCACTCCCCCTCCCTCTCTCGCTCTCCCTCTCCCTCCCTCCCCCTCCCTCTCTCTCTCTCCCTCTCCCTCCCTCCCCCTCCCTCTCTCTCTCTCTCTCTCTCTCTCTCTCTCTCTCTCTCTCCCCCCCCCCCCCCCCCCCCACTCTCTCTCCCTCTCTCTCTCCCCTCTCCCTCTCCCTCTCTCTCTCTCTCTCTCTCACTACCCCTCCCGTTCTCTCTCCCTCCCCTCCCTCCGTCTCCCTCCGTCTCCTTCCCTCCATCTATCCTCGCCCTCCGTCTCTCTCTCTCTCTCTCTCTCTCTCCCTCCCTCTCCCTCCTTCTCGTCTCTCCCTCCCTCCCTCTCACTCCTTCCATCTCTCACTCTCCTATTTCTCTCCCCGAATCTCTCTCTCTCTAACATTATCTCTCTCTCTCTCTCTCTCTCTCTCTCTCTCTCTCTCTCTATCTATCTATCTCTGACATTCTCTCTCTCTCTCTCTCTCTCTCTCTCTCTCTCTCTCTCTCTCTATCTATCTATCTATCTATCTCTGACATTCTCTCTCTCTCTCTCTCTCTCTCTCTCTCTCTCCCTCTACCTCTCTGCCCATCTCCCTCTCCCTCTTTGCCCATCTCCCTCTCCCTCTCTCCCTCTCCCTCTCTCTCCCTCACTCTCTCTCTCTCTCCCTCTCTCCCTCTCTCTCTCTCTCTCTCTCTCTCTCTCTCTCTCTCTCTCTCTCTCTCTATCTCTCTCTCTCCCTTTCACTCTTACTCCCACTCCCTCTCTCTCTCCCCTTCCTTCTCCCTCTCTCTCTCTCTCCTCCTCCCTCTATCTCCCTCCCTCCCTCTCTCTCTCCCCTTCCTTCTCCCTCTCTCTCTCTCTCCTCCTCCCTCTATCTCCCTCCCTCCCTCTCCCTTCTCCCCTCTCTCTCTCCCTCCCTCTCTCTCCCCCCCTCTCTCTCTCCCTTCTTCTCTCCCTCCCTCCCTTTATATCCCTCCCTCCCTACCTGTGTCTTCCTCCCTCTATCTCCCTCCCTTTCCCTCTCTCACCCTCTGCCTCCATCTCCCTATCCGTCTCTCTCCCTCTCTCCCTCCCACTCTCTCTCTCTCTCCCGCTCGCTCTCTCTCCCTCACTCTCTCTCTCTCTCTCTCTCTCTCTCTCTCTCTCTCTCCCTCATGCTCCCTCCCTATCTCTCCTCCTCCCCCTCCCTCTCTTTCCCCCTACCTCTATCTTCCTTCCTCCCCCCTCCCTCCCTTCCTCCCCCTCCCTCTCTCTTTCCCTCTATCCCTCTATGTCCCTCCCCCTCCCTCCCTTCTCTATCTTCCTCCCCTCCCTCTTTCCTCCCACCCTATCTCTCCCTCCTCCCTCCCTCTATCTATCTCGCTTACCCCTCCCTCCCTCCCCCCCTCTCCCTCCCCCTCCCTCTTGCTCTCTCCCTCCCTTCCCCTCCCTCTCTCCCTCCCTCCCTCTCTATCTCCCCCTCTCTCTCCCTCATGGTCCGCCTCTCTATCTCTCTCTCCCTCCCTCCCTCTCCATCTCTGTCCCCCTCCCTCTCTCTCTCCCTCCCTTCTTCTCCATCCCAATATGTCCCTCCATCTCCAGTTCTCTGTCTCCCTCCCTCTCCCTCTCTCTCTTCCTCCTACTCCCTCCCTCTCTCTCTCTCTCTCTCCCTCTATCCTTCTCTCCCCCTCTCTCTTTCTCTCTCTCTCCCTTTGTCCCTCCCTCCTTGACGTCCTCTTTCTCTTTTTCTATCTCCACCCATCATGTCGCTCACCCTCCCTCTCTCTCTCTCACTAGTTCCCTCAACTTATCTCTCTCTCTCTCCCTCGTGTCTCCTACCTCTCCTTCTCACCCATATCTCTCTCTCCTTTAATTTATCCACTATCCCTCTAGCTATTTCTCCTTAACATTTTCTCTATTTCCTTGTCATTTTGTTCATCTCTCCCCACATGTATCCCCTTCAATTCTCACTTTGTATGTATGTCTCTCTCTTTCTCTCTTGCCCACACTACCCCTCTCTCCTTCAATTTCTCCAGTCTTCTTCTACCTCTTTCTCCTTCACTTTCTCACTTTTTCTCTCTCTATTCATCTCTACCCCTTGCATCCCCTTCCACACTCTATTTGTGTGTGTTTCTCTCTCTTACTAGGTCACTTTCTTCCCCATCCACTTTTAAAAGGTGCAATATTACAAAATAACAAAAAAATCCATTTTAAGATATTAAAATTTGAATATAAATAAAACTCAAAATCATAAAATAATTGCTCTAATAAAAAGTATAATACATTATAATTTTTTTTATATATATAATTATTTTTTTAAATAGCGAATTGAAAAGAACACATCGACCATACTTTATGTAAAAGATATATAATAAAAAAGAAAATATGTGAATGGATAAAAGAAGAAAAAGCATAATTACAATAAAATATAGCCATTTTTATAAATTAATTCATATGGAATAAAACTGTAGAGAAAAGATAGATTTATTGTAAGGAAAACCCATAATACATAACCGCATATAAACTTAAAAAGAACAAAAATGCATGACAACATCTTCAATATAACACGTACAACTGATAGAGAAAACGAGGAGGAGTACAACTTAAATGAGTCAAGAATTATAACCATACTAATGTACCGCTACATTTTTTTCATTATGGGTGATATAAAACGCCGTTCATATGTACAGAAAATATGTTACATGCAGACAGCATTTTCACAGAGTCTTGCTCCATGAAAATAGATATGCTCAGGCAGATGGAACATCATGAGGTTATCAGGGAAAAAAGGAAAGAATGAAAATAGATATGCTCTAACAAATCTTGGAATAGAAAAGAGAGGCACGACATGGCCATGGCAGGGAAAAAAGGAAAGAAAAAAATTCTAGCAAACAAACTCTAGCAAAGCCCTTAGCCAGCAATTATCAACTTCTAGCATAGAAGAATACCATTGGATTTTAGGACTTTTAAGGAAAACAAAGTTGATCTGAACCAAATTTAAGAATCATTGAAATAGTTTTTTTTTCTTTTAATGTCGCATGCTATTTAAAAGTGTAGAAAACATTTGGACATGACAACAATATTTCTACTACAAAGATCACCTTAAATTTTAAATTTCCTTCTAGAACTTGTTTCTGCATTGACAAAAGATTAGCCTAAATGATGATTAAGGAGAATAAAACCGAGTAAAAGTGAATCGTTTGCAAAAGAAAAAAAAGTACTAAAATATGTTATGCACTAAACAAAAATAATAGCTATCATACTTCAAATTAAACACAATTTTCCGGCAAAGATATTCCCAAAAATTGAGAAATCCCTGTGATTGTAGTTGGCGTCCATAATCCCTCTATATCCTAATTGGTAAGGTACGGTGGACGTTTCCCTAATAACCTTTCACATTTAGGGAACCAACGACAAATCAATGAAACAAAAAAGCCGCTTGTGATATGTTTTATTTTTAAATTATATATTAATTTTTTTACAAATAATAATAATAATAATATAAAATAAAGTTATAATTGATTTATTTTTTATTATTATTTTTGGATAATATAAGTATATCATAAGCTAAATGTTTTGATGCTTATTATGAATCAATGTTTGCTAAATATTATTAACTATTTAATTTAATAAACTATGTTAATATATATGTATTTCATAATTTGAAGACATACCATAACAAATAAGAATCATTCACATTACATCTTAATTAACAACATATTCGTAACCATTATAACTTTAACTTTATAATAGAAAATATATAAAATCAAACTAATTAAACATATGTAATGCATAAATTTGAGCACATGTTATTATAATTTTATCATTTAATTGTTTTGGTAAGCAAGAGGTTAAGTTGTAAATATGTTAAATGAGAGAATAATTTATTTTATTTATGTATTATTGGGTAGAGAGACTCATTCTTTTGGGAGCCTGAAGGCAATGTGTAAGCATGTCCTTGCTCAACATGGAGTTGATACATGTTACCTCTTAAAATATGAATACAATATTCTCTAAATAGAAAAACAATGTGAGCTATAATAAAAAAGAACAAAGAAATATGATATGCATGCTTAATTAGTTGTCCATATGACCTAATAAAATTTCATGAAAAGTAATTAGAAGTAAACAAAAAAATTATGTGAGTACAATTTTTAAACCTTATATATTTAAAAAAATATGTGAACAGGTGATAACAGGTTCATATATATCTATAATGAGAAAAATGTTAAAATAATATATTTTAAAGTTTTATAAAATAAAATGCCTCGTGTGGATTATGAATCAAATATTTTAATGTAAATTAATATTCACTTATACTTGAAAATATAGTAATAACCAAAAAACCATTTCAATGCACATCTTTTGTAACCTCTATAACATTGAAAAATAAGATTTAAACAATGAAAAATTACATAGAAGAAATTTGATCCCTCTTGGCTCAAGTTAGATCAGTGCTTAAAACATATCTATATTAATTCTTAAAATAATTGTTTTATATATGGGTTGGCTTGACCCTAGGAGTTTTTAAATGGGTTGGTTTGACCCTAGGGGTTTTAATGGTTTACATAATTGTTGAGCGGAGGTGGGTCCCTTGTTCCATAAACAAGGGGACTCCTACATCAATGTTTGGTTTGGTCATGACCTTAAAATTGGATGATATTAATAATAATTATACAACTTGAGTGAGCCTAATGTTTAACAACATGTCTCTCCTCCTAAGAAATCACAAGTTCAAAGCTAGAGAGTGTAGAGTATGGATTTTAGAAAAAATAAACCAAAAAAATCCACAAACTTTCAGAAATGACACTAAAAACAATTTATATTAAAATTAAATTATAATTAATAAAATATTTAATAATATTCAATTAAATTTATATAGATAATTAAAAAAAATATTTTAAATGCAAATTTTGACACTTATTAATGAATTAAATATGAAAATAAAATACCTAATAAAATGAGTATAAAAATCTAAATAAATGGAGGGTGTTTCCACTTTGACCACTGCTATGACTAGTATTTCAAGGGAGGTTATTTATTTATTTACTAATTACACATGAGTATAAAAATCTAAATATATGGAGGGTGTTTCCACTTTGACCACGGCTAGGACTAGTATTTCAAGGGAGGTTATTTATTTATTTACTAATTACACTTTGATTATATATTATCATTTGTCTCATTCATCACTTTATCATTTCCTAGAATTTAAAAATTTAAATAATGTATAACAAAATATTGTTATAGTCTAATTCAAGGGATTAGTTGAACTAGTTTTCTTTAACATTATTTGGTGTTTACATAGTTTCACTTAGGCATGGGAGAGTTGAATATTTTGGATGGTGTTAGTTCAATTAGTTTTCGTTAATATTAATTTGTATTTAGAAAGTTATACTTATATATATGAGAGTTTAATATTTTGGATGGCGTGAATTAGTTTACACCGATAAATTTATTAAGGAGTAAGGATATTCTTGACAAACAAATTTATTAAGAATACTATTGAAAAATGTAAAAATTATATCAGTTTTTTCTAAAAACTTAAGAATTTAGTTTTAGTATAGAAAAATTTTAAAATTTATATTTATATCATGAGTGTAAAAAAAAATCTTATTTTAAATTGACACAAATGTTTGAGGATATTATTGTAAAATTATTCTAATCTATAATAACTATATATAGATTCTAGAATTTTTATGATATTTTAGGAAAATTTGTAGAATGAAAAATAGTATTCGTTAAAATAAAAAATATTATTTTTTAGAATTCGACTTGGTACTTGGAATGAGCCATGAATGAAAATAGTACACAACGAAAATAG
>CM076582.1:429957374-430009874 GCA_034641835.2 Pinus albicaulis
TCTCTCTCCCTCTCTCCCTCCCTCTCCCTATCTCTCTCTCTCCCTCTCTCCCTCCCACTCGCTCTCTCTCCCGCTCGCTCTCTTTCCGTCCCTCCCTCCCTCTCTCTCTCTCTCTCTCTCTCTCTCCCTCCTACTCCCTAACTCTCTCTCCTCCTCCCCCTCCCTCTGTTGTCCCCTACCTCTATCTCTCTCCCTCCCCCTCCCTCCCGCCCCCTCCCTCTCGCTCTCTCCCTCCCGCCCCCTCCCTCTCGCTCTCTCCCTCCCGCCCCCTCCCTCTCGCTCTCTCCCTCCCGCCCCCTCCCTCTCGCTCTCTCCCTCCCGCCCCCTCCCTCTCGCTCTCTCCCTGCCACCCCCTCCCCGCCCCTCCCTCTCTACCTCCCTCCCTCTCTCTCTCCCCCTCTCCCTCCCTCATGCTCCTTCTCACTCTCTCTCTCTTCCTCCCTCCCTCTCCATCTCTGTCCCCCTCCCTCTCTCTCTCCCTCCCTTCTTCTCCCTTCCACTATGTCCCTCCATCTCCAGTTCTCTGTCTCCCTCCCTCTCCCTCTCTCTCTCTGCCTCCCACTCCCTCCCTCTTTCTCTCTCTCCCTCTATCCTTCTCTCTCCCTCTCTCTCTCTTTCTCTCTTTCACTATCTCCACCCATCTTGCCGCTCACCCTCCCTCTCTCTTTGTCACTAGTTCCCTCAAATTATCTCTCTCTCTCTCCCTCCTGTCTCCTACCTCTCTTTCTCACCCCTATCTCTCTCTCCTTTAATTTCTCCATTCTCCCTCTAGCTATTTCTCCTTAAAATTTTCTCTATTTCCTTGTAATTTTGTTCATCTCTCCCCACATGTATACCCTTCAATTCTCACTTTGTGTGTATGTCTCTCTCTTTCTCTCTTGCCCACACTACCCCTCTCTTCTTCAATTTCTCCAGTCTCCTTCTACCTCTTTCTCCTTCACTTTCTCACTTTTTCTCTCTCTATTCATCTCTACCCCTTGCGTCCCCTTCCACACTCTATTTGTGTGTGTTTCTCTCTCTTACCAGGTCACTTTCTTCCCCATCCACTTTTAAAAGGTGCAATATTACAAAATAACAAAAAAATCAATTTTAAGATATTAAAATTTAAATATAAATAAAACTCAAAATCATAAAATAATTGCTCTAATAAAAAGTATAATACATTATAACTTTTTTTATATATATAATTATTTTTTTAAATAGCCAATTGAAAAGAACACATCGACCATACTTTATGTAAAACATATATAATAAAAAAGAAAATATGTGAATGGATAAAAGAAGAAAAAGCATAGTTACAATAAAATATAGCCATTTTTATAAATTAATTCAAATGGAATAAACCTGTAGAGAAAAGGTAGATTTATTGTAAGGAAAACCCATAATACATAACCGCATATAAACTTAAAAAGAACAAAAATGCATGACAACATCTTCAATATAACACGTATAACTGATAGAGCAAACGAGGAGGAGTACAACTTAAATGAGTCAAGAATTATAACCATAGTAATGTGCCGCTACATATTTTTCATTATGGGTGATACAAAACGCCGTTCATATGTACAACAAATATGTTACATGCATATAGCGTTTTCACAGAGTCTTGCTCCATGAAAATAGATATGCTTAGGCAGATGGAACATCATGAGGTTATCAGGGAAAAAAGGAAAGAACGAAAATAGATATGCTCTAACAAATCTTGGAATATAAAAGACAGGCACGACATGGCCATGGCAGGGAAAAAAGGAAAGAAATAAATTCTAGCAAACAAACTCTAGCAAAGCCCTTAGCCAGCCATTATCAACTTCTAGCATAGAAGCATACCATTTGATTTTAGGATTTTTAAGGGAAACAAAGTTGATCTGAACCAAATTTAAGAATCATTGAAATGGTTTTTTTTTTTTTCCACCCATCGTGCCACTCACCCTCCCTCTCCCTCTCTCACTAGTTCTCTCAATTTATCTCTCTCTCTCTCCCTCCTCTCTCCTACCTCAGTCTCTCACCCCTATCTTTGTCTCCTTTAATTTCTCCATTATCCCTCTAGCTATTTCTCCTTAATTTTCTCTATCTCCCTCTCATTTTGTTCATCGCTCTTCACATGTATCCCATGTAATTCTCAATTTGTGTGTGTATCTCTCTTTACCGCACCCTACCCCTCTCTCCTTCAATTTCTCTAGTCTCATTCTACCTCTTTCTCCTTCACTTTATCCCTTTTGCTCTCTCTATTTACCTCTACCCCTTGCGTCCCCTTCCACACTCACTTTGTGTGTGTTTCTCTCTCTTACTAGGTCACTTTCTTCCCCATCCACTTTTAAAAGGTGCAATATTACAAAATAACAAAAAAAAATCCATTTTAAGATATTAAAATTTAAATATAAATAAAACTGAAAATCATAAAATAATTGCTCTAATAAAACGTATAATACATTATAACCTTTTTTTATATAATTATTTTTTTAAATAGCGAATTTAAAAGAACACATGGACCATACTTTATGTAAGAGATATATAATAAAAAATAAAATATCTGAATGGCTAAAAGAAGAAAAGCCTCATAGGTATGCTCAAGCAGATGGAACATCATGAATCTACTCTAACAAATCTAGGAATAGAAAAGGCAGGCACGTCATGGGATGGCCATGGCAGCGAAAAAAGGTAAGAATGGAATTCTAGCGAAGCCAAGAAATGCAAACAGAAATCTGAGTATCATATGTAAACAAAAGCATCGCCTAACTAAGAAGCGGAGTATGCAAACAGAAACCTGAGTATGGTGTTATTAAATCTAATTAAAAACATCTTTGCGAATAGAAATTTGTTATATGAAATTAACCTAATAAATTTAATTCAACAATCATTGTAACTCTTTACCATTAAAATTATAAAGAACTATTTCAACGCTGAAATCTTCAAGTATATCCTTCAACTTAAAAAAATCATTAAAATATATCCCTAAATTAAAAAAAAAAATCAGTGAAGTGTATAAAAAACTATTTCAACACCGAAATCTTTAACTGTATCCTTCAACTTCAAAAAAATCAATGAAATATATCCTTCAATTTCAAAATAAATTTAGTGAAGCGTGTAGAAAATGACAATAGCATAGGCAACTTGTGCTTACCTTAATAGCATTGATTGCAGCTCACGCTTTGTCCACACAGCGGACGGCCTATGGTCTTCTGATCAATGGCCTTCCTCAATGTTACCTCTCAAGCGGTGGAACATCCTTATTCAAAAGAAAATCCTCAATGGAATGGTGTTCCCTCCACTAAACGTAACCCACCATTGACTCTCGTTGCTGCTACCAAATACAACCCATCACAGACTCTTCCCACTGCACACATATAAACAGAGAGCGCAGGAAGCTACGTGGGAGAGAAGTGGGGAGAAATATCTAAGCCACAATGAGATTTAAATTGCATTTCGACTTGAGGCTGTTTTTTTTACCACCAGCTTTTTTGCATATTCTGACAGGAAACAACTAGATGAAATTCAAATTTCGAAATTGCATTTCAACTTCAGGATCCGCATTGGTGAGTTTTTGTGCATCTTTTGGTTTCTAACGGTAAAGTTTCAGTAATTGACCACTCCACTCCAACGTTCATATTTCAATTTTGTAGACGTACAGCATTTTCATTATGAATTTTGTGTTACACTTCGAACATTTTAATTAGAATGTTTGTGTATGGCTGGATTATATTAAAAATATCTCCGATCGTGAGCCATGTCTTTCAACCAGCTCTTCCTTTTCTGAGCTGAACAGACCACTCCAATTAGTTGAAACAATGTTCTACGAACCACTCCATCTGGTTGCAAAAACAACTAAGTTGCGTTTGATTTTATTTATTTTTTTCTATAATAGGGATATTTTCTTTATTTTTTAACCATTATAATATCTTAAATAAAACATTTGATTGCGTTGACCATGTCACATTAGATATTCAACCTGCCATTTTAGAGAGCATATCATTTAGTATTGAATATGCTTTAAATTTTGAAGAATGTTACTAATTATTTTGGAAATATTATAGTTATATGTTTATTATTTTAATATTTAAAATAAAGAATAATTAAAATTTTTAATCACCCGTTATTTTATTTATAAATTATGAGAAAGATATTTATATATTTGGTATAAAATTAATTATAGGTTGAAAATAAAGTAAATATTTCTCATGTTGTAAAATGTAGTTATATTTGTAAATTATAAAATTGGTATTTGAGTATCTATTTACAATAAAATAAAGTAAATATTTCTCATATTGTAAAATGTAGTTATGTTTGTAAATTATAAAATTGGTATTTGATTATCTATTTACAATAGGTATAATCAATTGTATAAAAGCTAAATATATATATATATATTTTTTTCAAATATTTTTGCAAAGTGTGATTGAATTTTTATGATTAAAATGCTTGTGATATGTTTTATTTTAAAATTATATATTAATTTTTTACAATTAATAATAATAAAAATATAAAATAAAGTTATAATTTATTGATTTTTTATTATTATTTTTGGATAATATAAGTATATTATAAGCTAAATGTTTTGATGCTTATTATGAATCAATGTTCGCTAAATATTATTAACTATTTAAGACTAGCAAAACTCATATCTATAACATTATTTTATTAATTGAAGACATCTGATTACAAATAAATCTAACTAGTTTCTTTGTTTTATTACATTACATCTTAGTCATTATTTATTATATACGTACATAACTTTAATTTTTAATAAAAATATAATAAAATCAATTATTCTATTATATTATTACATGGTGGGGATATTATAATTTTATCATTTAATTGTTTTGGTAAGTTAAGTTCTAAATATGTTAAATGAGAGAATAATTTATTTTATTTATGTATAATTGAGTAGAGAGATTACCAAGAAGAATCTAATAGATTCCTTTTGTTTTATTCACATTACATCTTAATTAACAACACATTCATAACCATTATAACTTTAACTTTTTAATAAAAAATATATAAAATCAAACTAATTAAACATATGTAATGCATAAATTATGTAATGCATTCTCATGTTGTAACATATAGTTATATTTGTAAATTATAAAATTTGTATTTGAGTATCTATTTACAATAGGTATAATCAATTGTATAAAAGCTAAATATTTTTTTTTTTCAAATATATTTGCAAAGTGTGATTGAATTTTTATGATTAAAATTCTTATGATTGTTTTATTTTTAAATTATATATTGATTTTTTACAATTTATAATAATAATATAAAATAAACCTATAATTTATTTATTTTTTATTATTATTTTTGGATAATATAAGTATATCATAAACTAAATGTTTTGATGCTTATTATGAATCAATGTTTGCTAAATATTATTAACTATTTAAATTAAAAAACTATGTTAATATATATGTATTTCAGAATTTGAAGACATACAATAACCAATAAGAATCTAATAGTTTCCTTTTGTTTTATTCACATTACATCTTAATTAACGACATATTCATAACCATTATAACTTTAACTTTTTAATAAAAAATATATAAAATCAAACTAATTAAACATATGTAATGCATAAATTTGAGGACATGTTATTATAATTCTATCGTTTAATTGTTTTCGTAAGTAAGAGGTTAAGTTGTAAATATGTTAAATGAGAAAATAATTTATTTTATTTATGTATAATTGGGTAGAGAGACTCATTCTTTTGGGAGTCTAAAGGAAATGTGTAAGCATGTCCTTACTCAACATGGAGTTGATACATGTTACCTCTTAAAATATGAATACAATATACTCTAAATAGAAAAACACTGTGAGCTATAGTAAAAAAGAAAAAAGAAATATGATATGCATTCTTAATTAGTTGTCCATATGACCTAATAAAATTTCATGAAAAGTAATTAGTAGTAAAAAAAAAAATTATATGTGGATTTAAAAAATATGTGAACAGGTGATAACAGCTTCATATATATCTATAATGAGAAAAATGTTAAAAGCATATATTTTAAAGTATTATGAATCAGATATTTTAATGTAAATTAATATTCACTTGTACTTGAAAATATAGTAATAACCAAAAAACCATTTCAATGCACATCTTTTGTAACCTCTATAGCATTCAAAAATAAGATTTAAACAATGAAAATTTACATAGAAGAAATTTGATCCCTCTTGGCTCAAGTTAGATCAGTGCTTAAAACAAGGGGACTCCTACATCAATCTTTGGTTTGGTCATGACCTTAAAATTGGATGATAATAATAATAATTATACAACTTGAGTGAGCCTAATGGTTAACAACATGTCTTTCTTCCTAAGAGGTCACAAGTTCAAAACTAGAGAGTGTAGAGTGTGGATTTTAGAAGAAATAAACCAAAAAAATCCAAAAACTTTCAAAAATAACACTATCCCTCCTACTACCTCTCTCTCTCCCTCCCTCCTACTCCCTCCCTCTATCCCTCCTACTACCTCTCTCTCTCCCTCCCTCCTACTCCCTCCCGCTACCCCCCTTCCTCCCTCCCTCTATCTCCCTCCCTCTCTCTCTCCCTCCCTCCTACTCCCTCCCTCTATCCCTCCTACTACCTCTCTCTCTCCCTCCCTCCTACTCCCTCCCGCTACCCCCCTTCCTCCCTCCCTCTATCTCCCTCCCTCTCCCTATCTCTGTCCCCCCCTCTCCCTCTCTCTCTCTCTCTCTCCCCTGATCCGTCTCTCTCTCTCTCTCATTCCCACCTGCTCCCTCTCTCTCCCTCTCGCTCCATCCCTCTCTCCCTCCAGCTCCCTCTCTCTCTCTCTCTCTCTCTCTCTCTCTCTCTCTCTCTCTCTCACTCCCTTCCATCTCTCTCTCTCTCTTTATCTTCCTCCCTTTCCTCTTTCTATCTCCCTCCCTCTCCCTCTCGCTCTCTCCCTCCTTATCCCTCTCGCTCTCTCCCTCTCGCTCTTTCCCTCTCTCCCTCCTACTTCCTCTCTATCTCTCTCTCCCTCTCTCTCTCTCTCCCTTCCTCCCTCCCTCCCTCTCTCTCTCTTACTCCGTGTCTCCCTTCCTCTGTCCCTCCTCAACATCTTCTTTCTCTTGTGCTATCTCCACCCATCGTGCCACTCACCCTCCCTCTCTCTCTCTCACTAGTTCTCTCAATTTATCTCTCTCTCTCCCTCCTCGCTCCCACCTCCCTCTCTCACCCCTATATTTCTCTCCTTTAATTTCTCCATTCTACCTCTAGCTATTTCTCCTTAATTTTCTCTATTTCCCTCTCATTTTCCTCATCTCTCCCCACATGTATCGTCTTTAATTCTCACTTTGTGTGTGTATCTCTCTCTTGCGCACTCTACCCCTCTCTCCTTCAATTTCTCTAGTCTCCTTCTACCTCTTTCTCCTTCACTTTCTCCCTTTTTCTCTCTATATTTACCTCTACCCCTTGCGTCCCCTTCCAAACTCACTTTGCATGTGTTTCTCTCTCTTACTAGTTCACTTTCTTCCCCATCCAATTTTAAAAGGTCCAATATTACAAAATAACAAAAAAATCCATTTTAAGATATTAAAATTTAAATATAAATAAAAATGAAAATCATAAAATAATTGCTCTAATAAAACGTATAATACATTATAACTTTTTTTATATAATTATTTTTTTAAATAGCGAATTTAAAAGAACACATGAACCATACCTTATGTAAAAGATATATAATAAAAAATAAAATATGTGAATGGATAAAAGAAGAAAAACCTCATAGGTATGCTCAGGCAGATGGAACATCATGAATCTACTCTAACAAATCTGGGAATAGAAAAGAAAGGCACGGCATGGGGATGGCCATGGCAACGAAAAAAGGTAAGAACGAAATTCTAACGAAGCCAAGAAATGCAAATAGAAATCTGAGTATCATATGTAAACAAAAGCATCGCCAAACTAGGAAGCGGAGTATGCAAACAGAAACCTGAGTATAGTGTTATTCACTCTAATTAGAAACATATTTGCGAATAGAAATTTGTTATATGAAATTAACCTAATAAATTTAATTCAACAATCCTTGTAACTCTTTACCATTAAAATTATAAAGAACTATCTCAACGCTGAAATCTTCAAGTATATCCTTCAACTTAAAAAAATTGTTGAAATATATCCCTAAATTTCAAAAAAAAATCAGTGAAGTGTATAAAGAACTATTTCAACACCGAAATCTTTAACTGTATCCTTCAACTTCAAAAAAATCAATGAAATATATCCTTCAATTTCAAAATAAATTTAGTGAAGCGTGTAGAAAATGACAATAGCATAGGCAACTTATGCTTACCTTAATAGCATTGATTGCAGCTCACGCTTTGTCCATACAGCGGACGGCCTATGGTCTTGTGATCAATGGCCTTCCTCAGTGTTACCTCTCAAGCGGTGGAACATCCTTATTCAAAAGAAAATCCTCAATGGACTGTTGTTCCCTCCACCAAACGTAACCCACCATGGACTCTCGTTTCCGCTACCAAATACAACTCATCACAGACTATTCCCACTGCACACATATAAACAGAGAGCGCAGGAAGCTGCGTGGGAGAGAAGTGGAGAGAAATATCTAAACCACAATGAAATTTAAATTGCATTTCAACTTGAGGCTGTTTTTTTCCCACTAGCTTTTTTGCATATTCTGACAGGAAGAAACTAGATGAAATTCAAATTTCGAAATTGCATTTCAACTTCAGGATCGGCATTGGCGAGTTTTTTTGCATCTTTTGGTTTCTAACGGTAAAGTTTCAGTAATTGACCACTCCAACGTTCATATTTCAATTTTGTAGACGTGTAGCATTTTCATTATAAATTTTGTGTTGCACGTTGAACATTTTAATTAGAATATTTGTGTATGGCTGGATTATGTTAAAAATATCTCCGATCGTGAGCCACGTCTTTCAACGAGATCTTCCTTTTCTGAGCTGAACAGACCACTCCAACTAGTTGAAACAATGTTCCACGGACCACTCCAATTGGTTGCAAAAACAACTAAGTTGCGTTCGATTTTATTTATTTTTTTCTATAATATGGATATTTTCTTATTTTTTAAGCATTATAATATCTTAAATAAAACATTTGATTGCGTTGACCATGTCAGATTAAATATTCAACCTGCCATTTTAGAGAGCATATCATTTAGTATTGAATATGCTTTAAATTTTGAAGAATGTTACTAATTATTTTGGAAATATTATAATTATATGTTTATTATTTTAATATTTAAAATAAAGAATAATTAAAAATTTTAATCACCCGTTACTTCATTTATAAATTATGAGAAAGATATTTATATATTTGGTTTAAAATTAATCATACTTTGAAAATAATGTAAATATTTCTCATGTTGTAAAATGTAGTTATATTTGTAAATTATAAAAAGTAATATTTCTCATGTTGTAAAATGTAATTATATTTGTAAATTATAAAATTGGTATTTGAGTATCTATTTACAATAAAATAAAGTAAATATTTCTCATATTGTAAAATGTAGTTATGTTTGTAAATTATAAAATTGGTATTTGAGTATCTATTTACAATAGGTATAATCAATTGTATATATATAGATAGATAGATATATATATTTCAAATCTTTTTGCAAAGTGTGATTGAATTTTTATGATTAAAATGCTTGTGATATGTTTTATTTTAAAGTTATATATTAATTTTTTACAATTAATAATAATAAAAATATAAAATAAAGTTATAATTTATTTATTTTTTATTATTATTTTTGGATAATATAAGTATATTATAAGCTAAATTTTTTTATGCTTATTATGAACCAATGTTTGCTAAATATTATTAACTATTTAATTTAATAAACTATGTTAATATATATGTATTTCATAATTTGAAGACATACAATAACCAATAAGAATCTATTCCTTTTGTTTTATTCACATTACATATTAATTAAAAACATAATCGTAACCATTATAACTTTAACTTTTTAATAAAAAATATATAAAATCAAACTAATTAAACATATGTAATGCATAAATTTGCGGACATGTTATTATATATTTATCATTTAATTGTTTTCTTAAGTAAGAGGTTAAGTTGTAAATATGTTAAATGAGAGAATAATTTATTTTATTTATGTATAATTGGGTAGAGAGACTCATTCTTTTGGGAGCCTGAAGACAATGTGTAAGTATGTCCCTGCTCAACATGGAGTTGATACATGTCACCTCTTAAAATATGAATACAATATTCTCTAAATAGAAAAATAATGTGAGCTATAATAAAAAAAGAAAAAAGAAATATGATATGCATGCCTAATTAGTTGTCCATATGACCTAATAAAATTTCATGAAAAGTAATTAGAAGTAAACAAAAAAATTATGTGAGTACTATTTTTAAACCTTATATATTTAAAAAAATATGTGAACAAGTGATAACAACTTCATATATATCTATAATGAGAAAAATGTTAAAAGAATATATTTTAAAGTTTTATAAAATAAAATGGCCCATGTGGATTATGAATCAAATATTTTAATGTAAATTAATATTCACTTATACTTGAAAATATAGTAATAACAAAAAAACCATTTCAATGCACATATTTTATAACATCTATAGCATTCAAAAATAAGATTTAAACAATGAAAAATTACATAGAAGAAATTTGATCCCTCTTGGCTCAAGTTAGATCAGTGCTTAAAACATATCTATATTAATTCTTAAAATAATTGTTTTATATATGGGTTGGCTTGACCCTAGGAGTTTTTAAATGGGTTGGTTTGACCCTAGGGGTTTTAATGGTTTACATAATTGTTGAGGTGGGTCCCTTGTTCCATAAACAAGGGGACTCCTACATCAATGTTTGGTTTGGTTATGACCTTAAAATTGGATGATAATAATAATAATTATACAACTTGAGTGAGCCTAATGGTTAACAACATGTCTCTCCTCCTAAGAAATCGCAAGTTCAAAGCTAGAGAGTGTAGTGTGTGGATTTTAGAAAAAATAAACCAAAAAAATCCAAAAACTTTCAAAAATGACACTAAAAACAATTTATATTAAAATTAAATTATAATTAATAAAATATTTAATAATATTCAATTAAATTTATATAAATAATTAAAAAATATATTTTAAATGCAAATTTTGACACTTTTTTTTTTTTTTTGTTAATTCTGTAGGACCTCTCTTTTCTATAATTGAGAGCAAGTTGCCAAATAAATACATCAAGGAGAAGAGCCTCAACCTGCCCAAAGGGAAACCAGGTTTGTTGGCCATCTTAAAAAGTTAAAGGCCAACCAAAATCGATAATGTTTCAGTCTATCTGTAGCAACTAGAACTACGCGACTATGTCCATAATACTTACATATACAGCAACAACTATAATATCGTTGTACAAAAAACATATATAAACAAAAATAAATTAGGAAGCCTAGCCATCAGAAGAGTGCACAGCGGCTGGATCTTCAGCAGATGACCCAAACAGCTCCAACCACTGCATATCTCGTAGATGCTCTTCAATGCATCCAATACGATCACTCTTCTTTTGCTGAATCTTGGTCATGGTATTCATGTCTAGTTTGATATGGTTGAGCTCAAATAACAGCGAGCAATGAGCATCTTGTTCCTTCATACTCATGAGAGCTTGGGCAAGAAGACATTTAAATCGCCAATACATCTTTACAGTTTGCTGAAAATGGGATACCCTGCCCCTAGTTCTACCAGGGTCTAGCAGGAAATCCATGGTGTCTCGCTGGTGCTGGAGATCTATGCCAGCTTCCAAACTCTGCTTCTCCCAGTCCTGTATATTCTTACGAATAGGCAAAAATTTTATTTGGTCACGGGAAAGATTTGAAACTGGGTTGGTCGGACACAACCAGAGATGGTTGACCAACAGACCTTAAACCCCTTCTTCTGTAACTTATTTCCCCGGAGAAACCGGCTTTGTTATAGGTCACCAAATTCTGGATGGGATAGTTACTGCTCAAGAAGCCATTAATTCGTTACAGACCAAACTGGTTAAAGGTATGATGATCAAATTAGATTTAGCAAAAGCATATGATCGTATAAGCTGGTCCTACCTTTTGGCAGTTCTTAACAGTTTTGGGTTCGATCAACGTTGGTTGCAATGGCTTTTCTCTTTTATATCGACACCGAATTTCTCTATTCTTGTTAATGGCATTCCATCACAGCCTTTTAATATCTCAAGAGGCCTTCGCCAGGGAGATCCTTTATCTCCTTTCTTGTTTATCATAGCTGCAGAAGGGCTTGGCCATCTACTTAAAGCCTCTCTCTCAGAGCGCCAGCTGCATGGTTTGAAACTCTGGGGTTCTACTATTACTCTGACTCATCAACAATTTGTTGATGATATCTTACTCTTTTGTGAAGCTTCAGTCCATGAGATCAGAAAAATTCTTGCTATTTTGGATATCTTTATGGAGGCCTCAGGTACACTTGTGAACAAAGATAAATCTCATGTTTATTTCTTTAATATCAACAATGCTTGTCAACAGTACCTTGCTCATCTCCTTGGTTTTCGTATTGGTTCTTTCCCCATGCGATACTTGGGTGTACCATTCTGTAAAACCCAGTTAGGAGTTGCAGATTGGTGTGATCTCATTATAAAGATGGAAAAAAAATTGAAAAACTGGGCGTTTCGAGTTCTTAATGGTTCTGGTCGACTAAGTTTATTGAAATCAGTTCTGCAATCTATTCTTATATATCAACTTTCAGGCAGAGCAGCCCCGAAAAGTATCTGTAATCAATTGGTCAGTCTCTTTACAAATTTTCTCTGGAAAGGATCGCAAAATAATAGGAAGTGGCCTTTATTATCGTGGCAGACGCTGATTAAATCTAAATCTGCAGGGGGGCTAGGTCTTCGTGATCCCTTACTCCTTAATCAAGTGATGGGTGCAAAACTTTGGAGGTGGTGGCGCCAAGGGGGAAATGACTTGTGGAAGACACTCTGGGAAACAAAGTATGAGATGCCCCACTCTATTGCTACAAAATTGAAAATTGATGTTGTTCCTAAAGGATCAGCGATTTGGAATCTTGCAGCGGGAAACCAATTTCTTATTTGCCAGCATAGCTTTTGGGAAGTGAGGGATGGCACAACTGCGCTTTTTTGGGAGGATTCATGGCAACAAAGAGAGAAATTATTTACTCGCTTAGATCTTGCTGAACTATTCTTATTTACTAATACTCCACACCACCGATTGGTCTCCAATTATTGGAATCAGCATCAGCTGACTCACTGGAGGAAATGGAAAGAGAAAGTGGCATGGTTTGGCGCACTGGACACTCTGCAATGTCATAATTATGACCGTGAGATGCAGACCAGGAAAATCAAGATACAAACTGGGACAGACATCCTTCGTTGGGGCTATCGACCAAAAGGAATGTTTACTATTAATGAGGGTTATCATATCCAAGGTCATCATAATCATGCTCCTGGTTCTCCTATTTGGAAGAAAATATGGTCCATGTTTCACTGGCCCAAAGTGGCTTACTTCTTATGGCTGGTTAGTCATCAGAAAATTCTCACGTGGGACAATATGCAGAATCGAGGAATGATAGGCCCGTCAGTATGCTCTTTTTGCAGACAAGCCAATTAAACCACTGAGCATATTTTTAATAGTTGTGATTATGTTGTACCTCTTTGGCGCAGTTTAGAATTTACCTTTAGGCGCACTGACCGTGATCCTGCCAGTGTGATTAACACTGTTTTGAATTGGTGAAAAGGTGGGTTTTTTAATTTGGGATCTCTGGAAGGAACGTAATCATCGAATTTTCCAAGGGGAGAACATTACTAACTATAAGATTTGGGAAAAGGTGCTTGCCAACCTCTGAGAAACTATCCTGGTTGAAAAATGGCTCCAAGATGATTGGAAGGCAGAAGGATTTGAAGTACAAATTTTGCATCAGTTAAACCTCCATCCACAAATGTTAGCAGCTAATCTCTGGAAGTTCCGACCTCCACAGCAACAAATCCCTCAATGTTAGCAACCGCCTACTTTTGGATTTATCAAACTTAATTTCGATGGGGCCTCTAAAGGCAATCCTGAGCAAGCTAGTATAGGAGGTGTGTTCAGAAATTCCCATGGTGAAGTATGCCGGGTTTATGCTCTGGATTTGGGGTATGCTACGAACAATGAAGAAGAATTAACTTCTCTCCACCATGGATTAATCATAACGCGGCGTGAACAGTTCCACCGGCTTATTGTTGAAGGCGAATCTGCTATGGTTGTTGGAGCTTTGACTAAACTTCAAGAAGGTATAAATTGGGATAAAATTAGTAAAAATTGGTGCACAGCAGCTTTGCTACAAGAAATTCAGGCTTTGGTCCCTCAATTACATTACATTATTCTGTCTCACATACGACGAGATTGCAATGAAGTGGCTGACTATTTGGCAAATTGGGGTTGCCAGAATCGTGACCGACACCTAGATATCACTCCCTCTGCTAGGGCTTGGAATGTTGAATTTTACTCTCTGCAACTTATAGTAGACAGAGATCTTTGAGCCAGAGATATGTGAAACAACCCCTGATCGGGGTGCGCGCCAGGCCTTTCGGTGTCAGATGCCTTAACTGCTTGAGCTGGCTATCAGTTGCTCATTATGCTCAAGATCTCCGTATGAGGACACGATCAATAGTAATCATAACTTTGCATGATGATGAGATAGCTCTTCATAGTCGGTTGCATGCTGGTTTTATTTGCATTTGTATTGTCTTTTGGTTGAATTTTGTGGGTTTCCACAGCGTAACAGGATCATTTGGGGGTGCTTTCCGTCGGTTCCAGCGTTTCATTACTGCGTTTTGGTATGTATTACCTCGCTTTTATCCTGTTAACTCCGTTCATTCTCTGCAATACGACATGGATTCCTCAAAGGTGATGGGTTTACATGATGATGAGAAGATTTATCCTTTTTTCCGCAGTCTGGTCTTTAATAATTGTTGTATGATATGGTTTTTGCAAAATTCTGCTTTAGGTTTATTTTGCTACTTTTTCTTCTATCTATGCAACTCTTTTCCTAGCTGCTATGAAAAACTGGTTGGTGGAAAGGCAGGTGTTTTTCATTTCGTCTGCCAGCTCTGTGGGGTTCGTTACATCTTCTCTGCGATATGGTTTGTCAAGAATTATGATGTGGGTTTATTTCCCTGTTTAATATTTTTTCTTTGCAAGTCTTCTCCTGCCTATTATGCAAGGTTGTTTTGCGGCAATACAGGGGTTTCTGCTGTGGTATGCCGGCTCTGTGAGGTTTTTGATCTCTTCTCTTCCTTTTCCCAGATGAGGCATATACTCGGTCAATATGACCCAGTTCTGCACGCAGTTAATTCTGTTTGGCTTACTGCATTTTTCCACTATGCACCTCTTCTAAACTCTCATACATCTTTTCGATTCCCAGCCTTACTGTTCCGCTATGTTGCCTATTTGTCTATCACAATATTTCTGGGTGCCAGTATGACAAAATCAACTTTGTCAGCTTCCAAATCAAGATCTAAGGGGAAAGCAACAAAAATCTGTTCGCACTCTAGTAAGAGAGGGCGTAAAACCAATGAACAGGTGGTTGAAAGTTTGGTTAATTCGTACACTACTAGCACCCCTTTGCCTATTCATAAGAATATACAAGACTTGGAGAAGAAGAGTTTGGAAGCCGACGTAGATCTCCAGCACCAGCGAGACACCATGGATTTCCTGCTAGACCTTGGTAGCACTAGGGGCAGGGTATCCCTTTTCCAGCAAACTATAAAGATGTATTGGTGATTTAAATGTCTTCTTGCCCAAGCTCTCATGAGTATGAAGGAATTGGATGCTCATTCCTCACTGTTATTTGTGCTCAACCATATCAAACTGGACATGACTACCATGACCAAGATTCAACAGAAGCAGAATGATCGTATTGGACGCATTGAAGAGCAGCTGCGAGATATGCAGTGGGTGGAGCTGTTTGGGTCATCTGCTGAAGATCCAGCCCCTGTGCACTCTTCTGATGGCTAGGATTCTTAATTTATTTTTGTTTATATATGTTTTTTGTTCAGCGATATTACAGTTGTTGTTGTATATGTAAGTATTATGGACATAGTCGCGTAGTTCTAGTTGCTACAGATAGACTGAAACAGTATCGATTTTGGTTGGCCTTTAACTTTTTAAGATGGCCAACAGACCTGGTTTCCCTTTGGGCAGGTTGAAGCTCTTCTCCTTCATGTATTTATTTGGCAACTTGCTCTCAATAATAGAAAAGACAGGTCCTATGGAATTAACAAAAAAAAAAAGTTGAAAATAGAAAAAATCACTTTTCACTTGGAAATGTTGTCTATATACTCTTATTAAAATGTAATTTCAAATTATTGACAATAATTTGAATTTTCTTAACCTCTTACATTATATTAAAAATTAAAAATATCAAAATACCTATTTGAATTTTTAATCAATTTTTATTTTAATAAACATTTATCATAATTATTATATCATCTACAGTTCTCTATATTTCTTTAGAAAAAACGATTTAATTGGAAAAGAAACTTTACATTTCCACTTCAAATAAAATAAAATAAAATATATATTATTAAAGAATAAATATAATTTAAGAACCATTTAATTAAAATAAAAAACCATACATTATGATGATTGTGATAGTGATTCCACTTCAACTAAAATAAAATATGATACATATTAGTAAAGAATAAATATAATTTAGGAATATAACAATATAATAGAATATAATAGAAGCCACGCGAGTCCATTCTAGTTACGCCGTAAGGCGTATTTATTTGAAAACAACCCACCTAAAGTGCCACCTGTACTATTATGTACCGTTGATGTTCATGTTAGACGATTCAAATGATTTCAACCTTTGATGGATTATTCAGTTATGAAAACGCTTTTATCTTTTATCAATTTCAAGTAGAGAATCATTTTTCAACCGGATTCTTATATAACATGAAGCTACAGAGCCATAGCGCAATGGTGGAATCGAGGCTTGCATTCAACCTCTCGATAATCACCTCCTTTCGCTTTCTTCTCCGTATCTCACAGAAGTATCTCCATAATCATTCACAACTTCTTCCGGGTGGTTCTCAATTTCTGAATCTGCTAAATGATAGAACCCACAATCGATAATAGCATAGGGGTTTTCTTCATAGGACTTTGACGGACTTGCTGCAATTAATTTGAAGTTTCAGAGGGGATATCGTAGACATTGCTGCACGAGCTGGAGCAGTTGGAGTGATTGCATATTCTGATCCTCGAGACTTTGGAGGGAATAGAACAGAAGCATGCTATCCAGATTCTAGATGGTTGCCTCCATATGGAGTTCAACGAGGTTCTATTTTTGAAGAAAATGGGGATCCTCTAACGCCCGGTTGGCCTAGTCTCCCTGATTCAGAACGCTTATCAGTAGATGATCCCAGGACTAAACTGCCTACGATTCCATCGATTCCAATATCAGAAGAGGATGCCACAACCATAATGAAGTCGCTCAATGGCCCGGTTGCTCCTGCAGAGTGGCATGGTGCTCTGGAATTGCCTGCATATCGCCTTGGTCGGGGACCAAGCATTCTCAGTCTTCACTACAAGGTAAGCATGCCCACCTTTATTTAATCCAACCCTGCATCCATGGACCATTCTGTATCCCCAAAATCATACATCTCAGTCATTTACAATAAGGATTTTACCGAGCTTTTTGCTTCAAACCCTCTAAAAAGCTCAAAACTGAATTCAGCTGAATCTAAAGACGTGATTTACTCTCTAAAAGTTAAAATTTTAGGGTTTAATTAGATAATAATATAAAAATTTGAAGTCATATTATGAAATATTTATAATTTCCATTTTCAAGAATATTAAAACTTGTCAAATATGTATGTATCTTTCAAATTTTTCATAATTTCCAAGACTTTTTCTCAGAACTTCTAACCTTCTGGAGGAGCCCCTAAGTATATAAAACAATGTTGAAAAGTGGATAAACTAAGAATTAAACAGAGGACTTGTTCTTGAGTCCTACTCTATCACTGACCTATATGCCCCTTTCAGCATTAACTTTAATAGTTCATCTAATTTAAAGGTGTGGATAGCTAGCGTCTTGTTACTCTGAAAGCACAATAGCAGGCTATTGTTTCGTCGAGGAGCTTCCTATTTTTCTAGAACGTGGTGTGGATATTTAGCTTTCTGTTGCACCGAAAGCATAATTTTAGGCTATGGTTTTGTAGAAGGGCTACCTATTATTCTGAAAAGTGTCTTCTGAGAATGATTTCGGAGTAGCTAGGTTGCGAAAGACATTACTGTGCCCATGTGATGACGCAGAAAACCTGCTCAAGGCCAGCAAAAATTGGCCGAAATAAGACAAAAGACTGAGGTTATCAGCATCTCTGAAGTAGGAGGAGAATAGAATTCTCATGAGATTTAAATTCCATTTACTGATGAAAGGCTCAGTTATTTGCCTCCATGAGACTGCCTTCTCCTCAAGGAACCATTAGTTTAGGACAAATCTAGTGATATATGCATATTTCATGGCCAGTTAGAGGCATGGCGTTCTTACAGTACATTTTATATTTAGGTGAGAAGCTATAAAATCTGTACTTATTTTTATTTAATGGAAATCTTACATTCTCATGATTTTAGATCAAATTCACACTATAATACAGCTGTTTTTCCTCTCATGTAAAGTTTGTCACAATTAATCTGAATGTTGTTTGTAGTTACGATAAAAGGTAGAGACCCTTACATATTTATGTTTTATTGTAATGAGAGTCAAATCATACCATTACCCCAATTCGAGATGTATTTGGACTCAGAAAAGGTTCGGAGGAGCCTAACAGGTACAAATCACCTTCTGGGACTTTGAAATGCTGAAGCAATGGTTAATACCATCTAACTCCTGATTATTTAGTGCAAGTCTTCGGCTATTGATACAAGAAAAAAATATATTTGGTGATAAGCAGGTATGTTTTGCTGGGTAACCACCGCGATGCATGGACTTTTGGTGCCGGTGACCCAAATGGCGGAACTGCAACCCTTCTGGAAGTCTGAATCATTGCGAGCTTAATCCCCCTTCTTTTCTAACCTATTTCTATTCGTAAAGATATCCAAGTTAACCACTCTCTATCTTGTTCAGATATCTCAGAGACTAGGGAAGTTGCTAAAAAAGGGTTGGCAGCCAAAGAGAAGTATACTACTATGTAACTGGGATGCAGAGGAACACGGATTGGTAAGAACTTCTATTTACTTTATGAGGAGTGGAGGAATATGATGTTCTGGCAATCATTGTTTCATCCCCAGTATGTTCTGGGGTACTGTTTTTGAGTTATCTGATCTATGAATACATATGGTAGATTAGATTAAGATAAAGGAGGTATGTGCCAAGAATATACGTTCAGGAGTCTAAAAATATAATTATAGTTACTCATTGTACCAAGAGAAAAGTCTACCTCAATGGGTAAGTTTATCCAGTCTCTAGTATTAGTAATATTACTATTACTAAATACTTGTTTAATTATGTATTAGCAGGAGGTGACCTGTTACCTTTACTCTTTTAAATTTCCCACAAAGTTCACTTTGAAAAAAAATATATATCCAGCTTAATCCAAAAAGGTGTTGAAAAAATTATTACCCACCTCTTTCCATGTTTAATAAATGTGTCTCACAAAAAACTTGGAATCACTGAGGAGATATACCTATTTATCAACCTATAAAAATTGTAGACTGAATCCACGGAATGGGTGGAGCAAAACTATGATATACTGTTCTCCTCCGCAGTGGCACATCTCAATGTTGATGTGGCTGTCAGGGGCCCAGGGTTTGCGCTTCAATCAACACCCCAACTTGACGATTTTATTCAGGATATAGCTAAAGAGGTCAGTTGGATATGTTATTCATTTGGGTCTATTCTATTGCCAGTAAAAAACTGATTGTTATACTTTGAATTGATTATTATACTTTGATTGGCAAAGGCGGAAGGTCCAGACAATCCTGGAAACACAATCTATGAATCATGGGCTTCTTCCAGCCCAGATTCCCATCCTCCAGTAAGAGTTCATGTTTTGTTTCATGACCTTATGCTTCAATTAATTATAAGGATTTAAGGATAAGTAAGATTACATCTCACTGGTTTTAAATCAATATGATTAATCTGATTCCGATCAGAAGAAAATATAGCAAATATTAAGTAGCAATGATTAGCTTATTTTCTTTTCATTTAGTCAAATTTCATATCACATTATTTTCATCAGATATTTGCCGAAAATAATTGAGTATTTCTATAAAGAGCTTATTTAATTTCCATCTCAGATTAACAGGTTAGGTGGAAAGGGATCCGATTATTCCCCTTTTGTATAGCATGTAGGAATTGCAAGCACTGACTTCAGCTTCGGAAAAGGTAACAAAATCGCAGTCATAGTATACAGGAAATTGAAATTAAATGCAAATGAAGAGATCAAAAAGTTACTGTACTGTACTTATTTCTACAATGTATTGATGATAGACTTTCCCACATATCATTCTCTATATGACGATTACAAGTGGATGGCAAAATATGGCGACCCGCTTTTCCATAGGCATGTTGCACGTAAGTACACTGTCAACGTTCCATACATTCCCCTCTGGCAAGGACTATCAGCCATGCACAAGTTGTGTGGATCCAACGTCTTACAGGTTGTAAGAAGTTGGTGAATCTTACATTCCATAGCACAACTTGTAAAATCTGGCAAATATTATGCACCAAGCTTTTTCATCTTTTTCATTGGATATCATTTTTTCTTATCTAAAGGAGGAGTTGAAAAGACACTAAATCAATTCATGACTTAGTGCATGCTGCTTAATATTTGCAGTAAAATTTTGATGTCTATACCATTTGTGCAAGGCAAACATCCCTGGTCCGGAGAATCAAATTTAATGATTATAATTAAACATATGATTTTCTACCTATTGTCCAGTGGGAGCAGTATGGGGTCTAACAGCGCTCAAGCTAGCGGATGAAAAGGTCCTCCCTTTCAACTATGCAACATATGCCGACAATCTCTAGGTAGGAAAGATGTTGGATTAGTTTAAATGAACGTTAATGAGAGGCTGTCTTTTTTTATAAGTAATTATTTTGAAAAACCAGCATAAATTCATGCTTTGTTTTTAATTTTGAGTAAATAAATTCAAATCTAGTATAAATTCATCTTCAGTTCATCACTTAAATGGCAGCGAAGTGTTTGTTCAGTCTAATTGTAATTGATAGCATATGCTATAAATCAACTGCTTATACTAGGCAAATTAGTATCAGAAGATCCAAATTTTTAAAATTCTTAACATGTTTGGTTTGTAATTGGGACAGTTGTATGTGCATACATTGGAATCACAGTTAAGTTATGCCGATGCACCTTCCTTTGTGTCTACAAGACCATTGCATAAGTCCATCGCTGAGCTCAGAAAAGCTGCGTTGCAGATTAAGAAAAAAGCACAGGTTTGGTTTCTTCTCCAAAACTTGTGCAAGAAATATACAAACTTCATATTTCTGGATGGTACACTTCATGATAATGCTATGAATTCAGGAACTGGAGGCTCTTGAGGATGGAAGTGCAGAACTCAGGAGCTTGAATGACCATCTTGTAATGGCAGAGCATGCATTTACAGACACAGATGGGCTGCCTGGGTCGCCTTGGTATAAGCACTTGGTAAAGGACATATGCTCAAAATATATGATTGCTATTTTTGTGATGTTTCTTAAATGCAAGCTTACTAAAACTGAGTTGCACATATGTTTGGCGCGGATGCAGGTATATGGGCCGTCTAAAATCAACAAGTATGGGACAACAACATTTCCTGGTATAAGTGACTTGGTCGCGCTTGTAGCAGGTAATCACAGTGGCCCAATATCCATTCGTTGCAGCTGAGTAAACCCCTTCTCTTTTCCACTGTACTTGCAAGCAATATGCACAATTATGTGATCATAAACTGGAACCCATATCATGACACTTAGTAGCAAATATAGACAATCAAGCTACAAGAATTTCGAAGGAACCAATGTTGGTGTCCATGGTCATGCCCTGTTCGATAAACATTGTTGACATTTGAGAATAAACAGCAGCAAATACACTGCTACTCACCCATATGGGAAACATACGGACCAAACATCCCTGGTCCGGAGAATCAAATTTAATGATTATAATTAAACATCTGATTTTCTACCTATTGTCTAGTGGGAGCAATATGGGGTCTAACAGTGCTCAAGCTAGCGGATGAAAAGGTCCTCCCTTTCAACTATGCAACATATGCCGACAATATCCAAGTAGGAAAGATGTTGGATTAGTTTAAATGAACGTTAATGAGAGGCTGTCTTTTTTTATAAGTAATTATTTTGAAAAACCAGCATAAATTCATGCTTTGTTTTTAATTTGGAGTAAATAAATTCAAATCTAGTATAAATTCATCTGCAGTTCATCACTTAAATGGTAGCGAAGTGTTTGTTCAATCTAATTGTAATTGATACCATATGCTATAAATCAACTGCTTATACTAGGCAAATTAGTATCAGAAGATCCAAATTTTGAAAATTCTTAACATGTTTGGTTTGTAATTGGGACAGTTGTATGTGCATACATTGGAATCACAGTTAAGGTCTGCTGATGCACCTTCCTTTGTGTCTACAAGCCCATTGCATAAGTCCATCGCTGAGCTCAGAAAAGCTGCGTTGCAGATTAAGAAAAAAGCACAGGTTTGGTTTCTTCTCCAAAAATTGTGCAAGAAATATACAAACTTCATATTTCTGGATGGTACACTTCATGATAATGCTGTGAATTCAGGAACTAGAGGCTCTTGAGGATGGAAGTGCAGAACTCAGGAGCTTGAATGACCATCTTGTAATGGCAGAGCGTGCATTTACAGACACAGATGGGCTGCCTGGGTCACCTTGGTATAAGCACTTGGTAAAGGACATATGCTCAAAATATATGATTTCTCTGTTTGTGATGTTTCTTAAATGCAAGCTTACTAAAACTAAGTTGCACATATGTTTGGCGCGGATGCAGGTATATGGGCCGTCTAAAATCAACAAGTATGGGACAACAACGTTTCCTGCTATAAGTGACTTGGTCGCGCTTGTAGTAGGTAATCACAGTGGCCCAATACCCATTCATTGCAGCTGAGTAAACCCCTTCTCTTTTCCACTGTACTTGCAAGCAATATGCACAATTATGCGATCATAAACTAGAACCCATATCATGACACTTAGTATCAAATATAGACAATCAAGCTACAAGAATTTCAAAGGAACCAATGTTTGTGTCCATGGCCATGCCCTGTTCGATAAACATTGTTGACATTTGAGAATAAACAGCAGCAAATACACTGCTACTCACCCATATGGGAAACATACGGACCAAACATCCCTAGTCTGGAGAATCAAATTTAATGATTATAATTAGACATCTGATTTTCTACCTATTGTCCAGTGGGAGCAATATGGGGTCTAACAGCGCTCAAGCTAGCGGATGAAAAGGTCCTCCTTTTCAACTATGCAACATATGCCGACAATCTCCAGGTAGGAAAGATGTTGGATTAGTTTAAATGAACGTTAATGAGAGGCTGTCTTTTTTTATAAGTAATTATTTTGAAAAACCAGCATAAATTCATGCTTTGTTTTTAATTTTGAGTAAATAAATTCAAATCTAGTATAAATTCATCTGCAGTTCATCACTTAAATGGCAGCGAAGTGTTTGTTCAGTCTAATTGTAATTGATACCATATGCTATAAATCAACTGCTTATACTAGGCAAATTAGTATCAGAAGATCCAACTTTTGAAAATTATTAACAAGTTTGGTTTGTAATTGGGACAGTTGTATGTGCATACATTGGAATCACAGTTAAGGTCTGCCGCTGCACCTTCCTTTGTGTCTACAAGCCCATTGCATAAGTCCATCGCTGAGCTCAGAAAAGCTGCGTTGCAGATTAAGAAAAAAGCACAGGTTTGGTTTCTTCTCCAAAACTTGTGCAAGAAATATACAAACTTCATATTTCTGGATGGTACACTTCATGATAATGCTGTGAATTTAGGAACTGGAGGCTCTTGAGGATGGAAATGCAGAACTCAGGAGCTTGAATGACCATCTTGTAATGGCAGAGCGTGCATTTACAGACACAGATGGGCTGCCTGGGTCGCCTTGGTATAAGCACTTGGTAAAGGACATATGCTCAAAATATATGATTGCTCTGTTTGTGATGTTTCTTAAATGCAAGCTTACTAAAACTGAGTTGCACATATGTTTGGCGCGGATGCAGGTATATGGGCCGTCTAAAATCAACAAGTATGGGACAACAGCGTTTCCTGGTATAAGTGAGTTGGTCGCGCTTGTAGCAGGTAATCATAGTAGCCCAATACCCATTCGTTGCAGCTGAGTAAACCCCTTCTCTTTTCCACTGTACTTGCAAGAAATATGTACAATTATGTGATCATAAACTGGAACCCATATCATGACACTTAGTATCAAATATAGACAATCAAGCTACAAGAATTTCGAAGGAACCAATGTTGGTGTCCATGGTCATGCCCTGTTCGATAAACATTGTTGACATTTGAGAATAAACAGCAGCAAATACACTGCTACTCACCCATATGGGAAACATACAGACCAAAATATTCAGCTCCTCCACTTGGGTCACAGTGAATAGTTTCCAAGGATTGGAAAATCCACTGTCCTGAATATCATCATCTGTTATTATAGCTGATTTTTCAAGGAAAAAGTTTTGATGGGTAGCTTAGTTCGTTGAATCTTTTTCTAAGTCATTGGCCCTATGTTATAAGAGGTGGTTCTAGTCTAATTGGTTGAAGCCTCAGCCAAGTCATTGACCCTTTGTCAGATTACCCTAACTCCTAGTGGTAGTGATAAAGTCAACTGAGTGACATTAGACACAGGTTCAATTCTCCTTGTATCCATATGGGTCAGGCTCCTAGCTTCTGGTGGTAGAGTTCCATAACAAAGAAGATAAAATAAGGAGCAAGCAAAAGGAGCTGCAATGGAGTCATAAATGGCAACTGGAGCAGGTTATTCATTTCTTGGAAAAGACAGAATTAAATCAGATAAATTAAACTTGTGCCCTTGGTTTCCCCTCTTTAACAGACCTGTAGTCAAATCAGATGTTTATTTCTCATTCAAACCAAATCAAACTTCACAAAAACTCAGTAACCCCAACTCATCCAGCACAAGTTGACAGAGAAATATGTGAAACTTGAAGTACCCAATACAAGAATATGCCCTTTTTTGCCAATTTGATTGCTCCTGATCCTAAAAACAGAGTACCCACAGAGAGATCAGTGGTTGTGAATAGGTGCCCAAATCAGGATTCATTGCATTCTGGTGCCAGCGAAGGGGATGACATCACACATTCTCAGAGCAACTCAGCCTCTTATGAAGCAGAGGAGCACCAAGTGATAGATGAGAGGAAGCAGAGAAGGAGGCTATCTAATAGAGAATATGCAAGGAGGTCTCGGCTCCGGAAACAGAATCATTTGAACCAACTGAGGGCTCAAGTGGTTCGTCTGAGAGCAGAGAACGAGGAGACGTTGAAGAAATTCAATATTACTTCACAACATTTTGCTTGTATAACAGAAGAGAATTCCCTGTTGAGATCAGAGGCATTGGAGCTGAGTCACAAGCTCCAGGAATTACAACAAAAATTAAACGCTCAATCTCATGGCATCTTTAGAACTATGCGTATTGAAAGTAGGAACTGCAGTGTTGCGCATATGATTTCAGAATCAGCCACCATTGCTCAGTCCTAACTCCCTCTAGATGTCTGGTTTTGAGGTACAAAAGCAATTGATATTATGGAATTATACAAATATTTCTTCAGTTCTGTGGGCTGCAGGGCAACAAGTTGATCATGGAAGGCAGAATATTCTCTTGAGGTTTTTATCAACAAACAGAGATGACAAAGTATCGCAGGTCTATGTATCTAAGACTCCTTTTGAGTGTGTACTTTGTAGTGTTGGATAACTTTACAGGATTATTCCATCGATATTTTATGATTACTTCACAATCTGCAGCCCCAGGCATAAATTGTGCAGGACAATGGATTGAAAGGTGGGTTAGCAGCCATATTTGGGCCGAAAGCATCATCCAAGAGGTTTGCTAAGCTATAAGTGGTTTTTAGTTGCAGATATATGTAATTATTCTCTGTTTGTTAAAGGTGCAAGATTAGTTGAGCCATTCAGGTGAAACTAGAACAAGAGTATAAGCAGGGTCATCATACAAGAGGATCGTTGGTCCTTGGCATGCGTGATTTGAGAGATGATTGATCGTTGCGCTGCAGGGCATTTCATCTAAATTTGGAATTCAACTATAGGAATCGGATTGATACCTCTCAACTTCTCTGAGACTTAATTAGGGATCTATTACAGGATCTAGGATCTATATATGGGTTTGGTCTTGAGTATTTGTTGTACTATTTTCGTTTAGTTGATATATCTAATTTTAGTTGATATATCTAATGGTTTGAAGTAAATATATCTTGGTGTCCTCATGTCTGATATTGGTTCTAGCTTTCTCTATCTCTGAGAAATGGTGCCTTCGATATTTTCATGTCCTCAAAACAAGCTTCAAGTCTGCAACTAGGTGTCTTCAATATTTTCTTCAAATTTTTTAAGTTTTACAATTTAAACCAAGTTTGCATTTCATCCTGTCGAGTTTCAACAATATAATTATGTCTTCTTTTCAGTATAAAATGACACATCAAATTAATTATAGTTCATCTCCTCCTAGCATTTTCCTTACGGGGTTTCCTTTGCAACATTAGGTGCAATTGCTAGTTACTGTAAATGAATGATATTTATGAGATTACCAGCTTTGTGTTTTATTTTTTGTAATTTAATTATTTTTTAATTTACCCAATTAACCCAATCTTTTACAAATATTAATTACACTTAAATGGGGTAATTGCTAAACCCACGAAGACATCGGCACTCCCGGGTCTCCCATGCATGAATCGAAGCCCCTCTTCATCGTCTCCCGGTGTTGACACCCGACAGAGTTACTGCATCATCTAAATTGAGGACAGAAAAAACGCTGTAATTGGAAATGGAAATAGTGGAGGAACGCACACCTAATTGTTAACAGTAGAAGGCAGAGGACCAGAAAGGGCCTCCGCCAAGAATAATAAAGTACTTATTAATTACACCTTAAATTCAAAGATTACACCTTAATAAAGTACCGAATATCAAAGATTACACCTTAAATTCAAATTCGACCGTCAACATTCAAAATTTAAATTTAAGAAAACCCAACTGGTTTGAACCAGATGACGTGGATGTGGAAAAAGAATTTCTTGAAAAGCATCTCAAGATTTTTTTTTTGGTTATAGACGTTGTGGTGGTAAGCTGTGATCCGCTCCTTTTAACGGTCCATCAAGATTTTTCTGGTTATAGATGTTGTGGTGGTAAGCTGTGATCCGCAACTTTTAACGGTCCATAAAGCTTTTTCTGGTTATAGACGTTGTGGTGGTAAGCTATGATCCGCTCCTTTTAACGGTCCATCAAGCTTTTCTCGAGAGAGAATCTATATATATATATATATATATATATATATATATATGTCTGCCTCTCAAGGAATAGTTCCAAGTTCATCATCTTTTTCTTCTATATCTGTATGTTCCAAGTTCATCCTCCAATTCTTCTTTTATCATCTGTACATCTTCCTCTTCTTCTTCTATCATCTATTTTCTCTGTAACTGTATAATGTCAATGTTTTCGGTAACTGTGACCGCAAGTGTTTTATCTGGTGGGTCTTTGTCTGTAGCTTTTAATAGAGACGACTGAATTGACCATCAACGAGAAGGGATGGATGCATGGACGAATGAAAGACGTTGCGTCATCAATTGAGAGGAGGAGGGAATCAGAAAGTATTTGTTGCAGGTATGTGTTTCTGGTATTTATTTTATATTCTTCAGTTTAAATTTTATATTCTTCAGTTTAAAGTAGAATTGAATTTTCAATGTTCTTGTCCTTCCTCATTAAAACCCATGACCCACCATATCAATCTGTCATTCCCTGTTTTGATGTGATTTTCCCTCACCTGTTCTGTCATGTTTTTGTACCTCTGGATTAGTGATTGGATCTAGACGTGAGTTCATCTCTGAACTACCTCTACGTCTCCTCCTCTTCTTCTATCATCTTAATTTTTACTATTCTTTTGATTTTCTTTTTCATTTTTACTTTTCTTTCAATTTTATATATGTGAATGTAATATCTCGTTTTACTTTTTTTTCAATCTTCTTGCCTTGACCTGATCTCATTTACCTTTCTTTCGATCTTCTTGCCCTGATCTCAAAAATAGCGAAGTCATCTGTTTCTTGCCCTGATTTCAAAATAACGAAACGTGACTACAGTCTTTTCAGCAAGTTTGATGAGGAATACCAACAAACAAAATCATATTTGATATGTGATATTTTTCTTGAATGGGAAAATCACCAACAAACAAAATCATATTTGATATCTGATATTCTTAGGTACGTTGAATCATATTTGGTATTGTGTTGTAGAATGTGAAAAATGTATTTTGTTGTTCAATGGTAAAAATTCGTATGTTGAATTATTTTGTATTTTGTTGTTCAATGGAAAAATGTACTTTTCTGTGAAATGGTAAAAATTCCTGCAATTGACTTTCCCCTCACCTGTCCTATCATGTTTTTATACCTCTGGATTAGTGATTGGATCTAGACGTGAGTTCATCTCTGAACTACCTCTACATCTCCTCCTTTAGTATCTGTCTGGCCTAATCTTTATGCTCGATCCCTAATCGCATTAATCTACTATGCCCTTTGATCCTTAATCTTTAATTGCTCTGTTCTGTTCTGGCTACCCAATCCCATTAATTTTTTTTAATTTTTACTTTTCTTTCAATTTTATATATGTGAATGTTATATCTCGTTTTCTTTTTTTTCAATCTTCTTGCCTTGACCTGATCTCGTTTACCTTTCTTTCGATCTTCTTGCTCTGATCTCAAAATAACGAAATCATCTGTTTCTTGCCCTGATCTCAAAATAACGAAACGTGACTACAGTCTTTTGAGTAAGTTTAATGAGGCATACCAACAAACAAAATCATATTTGATATGTGATATTTTTCTTGAATGGGAAAATCACCAACCAACAAAATCATATTTGATATATGATATTTTTCTTGAATTGGAAAATCGACAACAAACAAAATCATATTTGATATCTGATATTCTTAAGTACGTTGAATCATATTTGGTATTGTGTTGTTGAATGGGAAAAATGTATTTTGTTGTTAAATGGTAAAAATTCCTATGTTGAATTATTTGGTATTTTGTTGTTCAATGGAAAAATGTACTTTGTTGTGCAACGGTAAAAATTCGTACGTTGAATCATATTTGGTATTGTATTGTTGAATGGAAAAATTTATTTTGTTGTTCAATGGTAAAAATTCGTAAGTTGAATTATATTTGGTATTTTGTTGTTCAATGGAAAAACGTATTTGGCAGTTCAATGGTAAAAATTCGTAAGTTGAATCATATTTGGTATTGTGTTAAACTGTGATTGTTAAATGGTAAAAATTCGTACGTCGAATCACATTTGGTAAAAATGATCCGCTCCTTTTTTGGTTATAGACGTTGTGGTGGTAAGCTGTGATCATGCTTTTTCTTGAGGGAATCTATATATATATATATATGGCTGCCTCTTTTTCTTTTATCACCTGTACATCCTCCTTATGTATCTATCTATCATCTATATCCTCCCATGCATGAATCGAACCCTTTTTGTCGTCTCCCGGTGTTCGGGAACCTTTAAAGCCAATATTATGTATGAGCCTGTCTTCATTTTCAAAACGCTCATTAATACTCTTTCGCACATCCCAAACCCGCTCTGTATTTTGTATTTGTTGTTGATCTAGCTTTTTCTTTGGCTTTTCTATAATCTTAATCTATAAATATTTAACTTATTGGATTTGTTCAAACACTTAATCTATAAATATTTAACTTATTGGATTTGTTCAAACCCTGAATCCATAAGTAACATTGTTATATTTATTTTATATTCATGTTTTATTTTTTGGTTCTGTTTCCATATATTGGAGTAAAATTCCCTAATGTATCTCATCTATTTTTCGGTATTTGTCTAGCTTTAAGATATAATGCTTTCAAGTTTTTATGTTTTATTTTTTTAATCTATGTCTCGGTACCTACCATATCTAAGTCATAGTGTTTTTATATTTCTATGTTTTATTCTTCGTCCATAATCCAAATCTGTATTTTTAGTTATAATATCTATGTGTTTTTGTACAGTGTATTTTCTGCATACTTTTAAATGAAAGAATTTTTTGATTGTTTATGTCATATCATGGTGTGCTTATGCTAATTAGATGAAGTAATTGTAGTGAAACATAATATAATGTTGAAATCTTTTGCATGTCTAATGTGTATGTGTTTATGTATGTATTTTTTTCTTTTGTATATTTTATATCATAATAATATGTTTATTTTTTCTTTGATTATATAATGATTGTATCTTTTTAGATAAGATGATGATTTTTTATTTTTAATTGATAACATGTTTTTTTTTTTGCTACATTATGCGGATTGTTCATGTGAAATGATACAATAATCGTTTAACGATAATGATAATAATGAGAGAGAGAGAGAGAGAGAGAGAGAGATGGCAAGGAAGAGAGGGATAGAGAGAGAGGGAGTGTGTGTGCTTGTATGTGTGTGAGAGGGAGGGCGGCGGGGTGTGTGAGAGGAAGGGGGGGGGAGGGGGTGTTGGAGAGAGAGAGAGGGGGGGAGAGGGATAGAGAGAGGGGTGGGATGGAGAGCGACAAAGAGAGGGGGGCAGAGTGGGAGAGAGAGAGAGGGTGATATAGGGAGAGGGGGGGAGAGAGAGGGGAAGATGGAGGGAGAGGCAGGGGGAAGAGGGAGGGTAATATGGAGAGAGAGAGAGTGAGGGGGAGAGAGAGAGAGAGAGAGAGAGAAAGGGAGGGGGATAAGGGGGTGAGATAAGGTGATAGAGAGAGAGAGGGGGGGTGCATGGAGAGAGAGAGAGAGGGGGGGAGAGAGAGAGAGAGAGAGAGAGAGAGAGAGAGTGGGGGAGAGGGAGAGGGAGATGGACAGAGAGAGGGAGGGAGGGGTGGTAGAGAGAGAGAGAGAGAGGGAGAGAGAGTGGGGATGGGGAGAGAGAGAGAGTGAGTGGGAGAGAGGGACTGTGAGGCTTGGGGGGAGAGAGAGAGAGAGAGAGAGAGAGAGGGTGGGGGGGATGGGGAAGGTGGGTGAGAGAGAGTGAGAAAGAGAGAGGGGGGGAGAGAGAGGGGAGGGAGAGAGGGGGGGAGATGGGGAGAGATAGAGAAAGGGGGGGGAGTGAATGAGGGAGAGAGAGAGAGAGATAGGGGCAAGAGAGTGAGATTGAGAGGGGAGAGAAAGAGAAGGTGGGACGAGAGAGAGAGAGGGGAGAGAGAGAGCGAGGGTGGGACAGAGAGAGAACGTGTGAGAGAGAGAGAGAGTGTGAGGGTGGGAGAGAGAGAGAGCTCAAGGGTGGGGGGGAGAGAGAGAGAACGAGAAAGAGAGAGGGTCAGAGAGAGAGAGAGAGAGAGACAGAGAGAGAGAGAAAGAGAAAGGAGAGGAGAGAGAGAGAGAGAGAGTGAAGGGGGGAGGGATGGAGAGAGAGAGAGAGAGTGAGGGTGGGAGAGAGAGAGAGCTCAAGGGTGGGGGGGAGAGAGAGAGAACGAGAGAGCGAGGGTCAGAGAGAGAGAGAGAGAGAGAGAGAGAGAGAGAGAGAGAGAGAGAGAGAGTGTGTATACGTATGTGAGAGAGAGATAGAAAGAGAGGGAGTATGTGTGTGTGTGTGAGAGAGAGAGAGAGAGAGGGAGATAAGGGGGAGAGAGGGAGAGAGGGAGTGTGTGTGTGTGTGTGTGAGAGAGAGAGAGAGAGGGGGGAGGGAAGAGAGAGAGAGAGGGGTGAGAGGGGGGGAAGAGAGGGGAGGATCAAGAGAGGGGGCAGGGAGAGAGAGGGAGAAAGAGAGTGTGAGAGAGAGTGGGAGAGCGAGAGAGAGTGGGGAGGTGTGTGTGTGTGAGAGAGAGAGAGAGAGGGAGACAGAGAGGCGAGTGAGGCGAGAGATAGGGGAGGGGAGAGAGACAGAGAGAGAGGGGGGGGGAAGAGGGAGAGGGAGGGGGCGGGGAAGAGGGAGAGAGAGAGAGAGTGTGTGTGTGTGTGTGTGTGTGAGAGAGAGAGAGAGAGAGAGAGAGAGAACGGGGGTAGAGAGAGGTAGGGAGAGAGAGAGAGAGACCGGGGGGAGAGAGAGGTAGGGAGAGAGAGAGGGAGATGGAGAGGGGAGAGAAAGAGAGGGGGGATGAGACAGAGATGGGGGGACGAGAGAGAGAGTGAGAGAGAGAGAGAGAGAGGGGGCCAAGAGGGGAGAAAAAGAGTATGTGTGTGTGTGTGAGAAAGAGAGAGAGAGAGGAGAGACAGAGACAAAGAGAGGGAGAGGGGGTGTTATAGAGAGAGAGAGAGAGAGAGGGAGTGAGTGTGTGAGAGAGATAGGGAGGGATTGAGAGACAAATGGAGTGAGAGAGAGAGAGAGAGATTGTGAGAGAGATAGAGAGAGGGAATGATTGTATAAGAGAGAGAAAGAGAGTGAGGGAGAGTGAGGAAGAGAGATAAGGGGAGAGAGAGATAGAGAGAGAGGGTTGGGGGAGAGAGAGAGAGAGAGAGATATGGATATAAAGAGGGGGATAGAGAGAGACGGAGGGAAAGAAAGAGACATAGAGAGCAAGGGGGAGAGAGCGAGAGAGGGGGAGAGAGAGAGAGTGAAAGAGATAGGGGGGGGAGAGAGATATATATATAGAGGATAGAGAGGGGGGAAGGGGGATGGAGAGAGATTTTGGGTGATATAGTGAGGGAGAGAGAGAGAGAGAGAGAGGGGGGGGTGGGGAGCTACAAAGAGAGAGAAGGGAGAGAGAGAGAGAGAGAGAGAGAATAAGCTTGGGGGAGAGGGAGAGAGAGAGGTGGGAGAGATAAAGGGGAGAGGTAGAGAGAGAGAGAGGGGGGGGGTGCAGAGAGAGAGAGAGAGAGCGGGGGGGAGGGGAGAGAGATAGTAAGAGAGAGAGAGAGCCAGAGAGAGAGAGAGAGAGAGAGAGAGCGAGGGGGGGTGATAAAAAGAGAGAGAGGGGAAAGAGAGAGGGCGAGGGAGATAGGGGGATGGAGAGAGAGATGGGGGGGCGAGAGAGAGAGAGAGATAGAGAGAGCAAGGGAGAGAGAGAGAAAGGGAGGGATTGTGATAGGGATAGAGAGAGGGAGTGTGTGAGAGAGAGAGAGAGGGAGGAATTGAGAGAGATCGAGAGAGAGAGAGAGAGAGAGAGAGAGAGAGAGGGGGAGTGAGTGTGGAAGAGAGAGAAAGAGAGAGAGGGAGAGTGAGGAAGAGATAGAAGGGGGGAGAGAGAGAGAGAGTGGCGGATAGAGAGAGAGATAGAGGGTTGGGGATAGAGATAGAGAGACAGGGTGGGGGATAGAGATAGAAATAGGGATAGAAAGAGGGTGATAGAGAGAGAGAGGGAGGGAGAGAGAGAAAAAGAGAAAGTGAGGGGGTAGAGAGCGAGAGGGGGAGAGAGAGAGAGAGTGAGAGATAGAGGGGAGAGAGAGAGAGAGGAGAGAGAGAGGGGAAGAGGGATGGAGAGAGAGAGGGGGAGACAAAGATGGAGAGAGAGAGGGGGGAAACTACAAAGAGAGAGAAGGGGGAGAGAGAGATAGAGAGTGAGTGGGGCAGTGAGAGAGAGTGGGGGAGAGGGAGAGAGAGAGAGAGAGAGTGGGGAGTGAGAGAGAATGAGAGAGAGAGAGAGAGAGTGAGAGAGATAGGGACAAAGAGGGAGTGATACAGGGGAGATAGAGAGAGGGGGGAGAGAGACAGAGAGCGAGAGAGGGAGGGAGAGAGAGAGAGGGAGAGAGGAGCATTATTCTCAACCCTGGGTAACAGATAGGGAATATTCCCTATTGTACATAGTTCCCTCAACCCCAGGAGCCCTCTATCTCAATTCCTCATTCTGGGAGCTCAAACAGAAGGGAAGAGTTGGGTCTGTGTCCTCGGTCAAGACGGCTCTCATTTGGTATCAAATGATTCCTATACCTCTAGGAAATAAAATCAAGTGTTATGGTATACCATACATATGTTGGACATTGGGTTCAATGCTCCCTGTGTGTTTTGCGACATGGAATAACGCCTGCGAGTTTTGGTCTAACGGTAATCATGATTCCAACAAGTGATATCAGAGCGATAGGTCTTGAGTTCAAAACTCGCCCAGCTCTTGTTGGGGGGGAGATTGTTGGACATCTCTGTGTGTTTCGTGACATGGACTAACCGCCTCTCATGGATCGTAACTTTGGCGATTGTAAGGGAGACTAATGCCTGCGGGTTTTGGTCTAACGAAAATAGTGATTCCAACAACATAATCATGAACATCATAGCGATATAATAATAATAACAAGATACTGTAACCATCCTACCTCTCATGGAGGTTTCAAACATGCATGGATACTATAGTCATCCTCCCTCTCATGGAGGTGTCAATCACAAGCCTTAGCTTGTCTCAACCAATTGCACTGTCTCAATAAATGGATAAAATATAGACCCAACTATACAAATTTGGGCTTCTCTCTCATCATAATGTATCCATGTCTTATCCAGATCATGCTCGATAAGCTCTCTAAGAGCTTCTACAACATGCCTCACAACTAGCCTTGGTAGCGGCATTGTACTCGAGCTTGTTCCTGCGACGGAAATATCATCCATGATATCATGGCAGATCTCATACTAAGGAAACACACAAATGTGCTCGTCAATACTAATCTCGAACATCATCAGTTCATTCATGAAGCTACATATCATGGGACAAATATCTCAACCATTAAGAGTAGAACAAATAAAAGATGTTTGGTGGAAATTATGAGTGAAGCGGCTAAATCATGAATTCAATCATGTTCTATACACATCATATGCGAATGAATGTTCAAAATGGAACATCAATTTTTCAATCAACTAAAAAATTCCATATTGTAATATTTGAAATCAGAAAACGATAGTAATACAAAGAAAATAAAAACAATAATTTTGGGTTATCAAAACACCATGAATAGAACCAAAAATAGCTGGGCCAATTTATTAATAAGGAGGTGGAATACAAGTACAACAATGCTCAATAATGATAGCACTCAGGCCAACAGAGATGACTAGAATGACGCTCAAGTTCCCCCACTAAGAACACTGCGTAACTGCTGCTCTGTTGGAGACCCTCACTGTGCTGCCCCTGCTAAAAATGTTGGAAAAGTTGATGTTGGCTGAAAAGGCGTGCTTATATGAGTCTATTCTGGTGCTCGGAAAATGTTGAGATTTGGACACAGAATTCTACTCACAAAACCTAGAAAAACTGAGAAAGGATTTATGGATTGGTAGACCCCGGAAAATCACATTCCTAGGGCATGAAAACACACTACTACTAGGTATGCAGTGATATGAGCTGAACTGGAAAATAAAATGCTACAACAACTCCTCCGTAGCTCAACTATTGAAGGGTCGATCCCATCATTGGATTCCAAGCGACAATGCTATGGAATCTTACCCTCCTCTGGATCTTTCTATTGTTGCACTGCATAAGTCACTGGGTTTCTACGCTACTTAAGAGGGTTGCAAATGCAAAAATTCTAGAATACTAAAATCTGCTCACAAGATCGAAGGACTCCTCTTCTGAGCAGGAGCTTGAAGTCCCTCGAGGATGAGGTTGGGATTTCTACTTAACAATCCTTTGTTATTCTAGAAAAATTCGCACTCCCTAACATGTCGGAGTATGTCCGCCTTGAGGCCTCTCCATGAGAAACTCTCTCTGATGGCCTGATATGTTTTGGTGAATCCCTGATGGCCTAAAAGCGATGAATCGTATGCCGCGTGAAAAATATTCTCCTTGAGCTGAGAGGTTCCGGTAATATATGACGTCATCCATCACCCGATACCTGTCATCGGTCAACTACCCATCTAGTATCTCACATGCACAATGGTCCTTAGAATACTCTACTAACAGTTGGGCCCTCCAATCTGTATCAATGCTCATCAGGGACAATACAGTTGGTCTCTGTGATAAGTCATCAGATACCACATTTTTCTTCCCTTGGACATACTTGATGTCGAAGTCATAAGCCTAAATTTTGATAACCCACTTTTGTTCCCTCTCCTGCAACTGCTTTTTCTCAAGAAAAAACTAGAGACTGTTGTGGTCTGTCCTCACCCAAAATTTGTTTCCCACCAAATATTGTTGGAACTTGTCCAACGCATGCATGATGGCCAGCATCTCTTTGTCGTATATCGAATACAACCTCTCATGTGGCAAGAGCTTCTGACTCTCGAAAGCTATAGGGTGACCTCCTTGCATCAACAGTGTGCCAACTCCCTCTCCTGAAGCATCACACTCTAGCACAAAGGGATACACGAAATCTGGTAATGGAAACACCGGATAGTTGCTCATTACCTCCTTTAGCCTTTCAAAGGCCCTCTACACAGTGTCTGTCTATCCTAAGGCTCCTCTCATTGTGAGATCCATGAGGGTTGTTGCTTGCTCAGAAAATGCCTTGACAAACTTATAGTAGGTGCAAATTCCTACAAGGCCCCAAAGTTCTGTCACATTCCTTGGTACCAGCCAATCCCGAATGGCACAAATATTCTCCTCATGGACCCTTACACCATATACTCCAATGATATGCCCTATGTAGAGCATCTATGTAAGTACAAATTTACACTTGGAGAGTATGGAATAAAAATTTTGCTCCTCCAAAATGTGTAATACTGCCTCAATATGCTGCAAATGCTCCTCCAAAGTGCGCTTGTAAATGGGGAAGTCGTCAAAGAACACCAACACAAAATTCCTCAGTGACCATGTAAGATGTGGTTCATACAATACTGAAAAGTGGCTGAATCATTGGTTATCCCAAATGGCATCACCAAGCACTCGAAGTGGCCATAGTGGCATCTGAATGTAGTCTTCGGGACATCCTAGTCCTCACTTTGATCTGATGGTACCCCGACCACAGATTTATTTTGGGAAATAACTTCGATCCCCGCAGCTCATCCGTTAGCACATTAATCATGGGGATGGGGTATCTGTTCTTCATTTTCTGCTAGGAGAGAGAGAGAGAGAGAGAGGGTGGTGATAGAAAGAAGGGAAGAGAGAGAGACAAAGAGAGAGAGAGATAGAGAGAGGGGGGGGGGGGGGGGGGGGGGGGGGGGGGGGGGGGGGGGGGGGGGGGGGGGGGGGGGGGGGGGGACAGAGAGAGAGAGAGAGAGAGAGAGGGGGGGGGGGGGGAATAGAGAGAGGGAGAGAGAGAGAGAGAGGGGGGGGGAGAAGGGGAAGAGAGATAGAGAGTGGGGGGGGGGGGGGGGGGAGAGAGAGAGGGGGGGGGGGGGGGAGAGAGAGAGAGGGAGATCGAGAGGAGAGAGAGAGAGAGAGAGAGAGAGAGAGAGAGAGAGAGAGAGAGAGAGAGAGAGAGATAGAGATAGTGGGGTAGGGGGGGGAGATAGAGGGGGTGATAGGGAGAGACAGAGCGAGGGGGAGAGAGAGAAGGTGGCAGAGAGAGAGAGAGAGAGAGAGAGAGAGAGAGAGAGAGAGGGTGGGGGGGAGAGAGAGAGCGAGGGTTGGAGAGAGAGAGAGAGAGAGAGATTGTGTAAGAGAGAGAGAGGGAGGTGGGGGAGAGATGGACAGTGTGTGTGTGAGAGATAAAGAGAGAGAGAGGGAGTGTGTGTTAGATAGATAGATGGAGGGGTGAGAGAGGGAGAGAGGGAGTGTGTGTGTGAGAGAGAGAGAGAGGGAGTGTGAGTGTGTGTGTGAGAGAGATAGGGGGGGCGGGGGGCGCGAGGGAAGGATAGAGGTGGGGGAGAGAGAGGGAGGGACGAGAGAGAGAGAGAGAGAGAGAGAGAGAGAGAGAGAGATACATGGGTGGGATAGAGAGAGAGGGGGGATGGAGGGGGAGAGAGAGAGAGAAGGGGGTATGGAGGGAGAGGGATAAAGAGAGAGAGAGAGGGAGAGAGGGAGATGAAGAGAGATAGAGAGAGAGAAAGGGTGTGTGTGTGTGTGTGTGTGATAGAGAGAGAGAGAGAGAGAGAGAGAGTGAGAGAGGTGGTGGGAGAGAGAGAGAGAGAGAGAGAGAGAGAGAGAGGGAGGGAGAGGGAGGATAGAGATAGAGGGAGGAGAGAGAGAGGTGGTGAGAGGGAGAGAGAGAGTGAGGGGGGAGAGAGAGAGAGGGAGAGATAGAGTGGCGGGAGATATGGAGGGAGATAGAGAGAGAGATAGGGGACAAGAGAGAGAGATGGAGAGGGGAGAGAAAGAGAGGGGAGGACGAGAGATAGAGAGCGAGAGCGAGAGAGTGAGAGAACGAGGGTGGGGGAGAGTGAGATAGAGAGATATAGCGTGAGGGTGGGATATAAAGAGAGAGAGCGCAAGGGTGGGGTGTGGGGAGAGAGAGAGAGAGAGAGAGAGATGTTAGTGTCTCATGATTTGGCAGATTGGTAAACCAAATGATAGGGTAACATTAGACCAGTCTTTGGAGTCCTAGGACCTAGGCTTCCTGGACTCAGAGAGGGTTGTCTCTATTATGTGATGGATGTGAACTTGTTCACTTTGGGTGATTGATTTTAGGCTAGTTTTTAAGTGTAGGTTTGTTTTTTTGTTTTGGGTTGGAGTAAGATGATCAAGTAGGATAGGTGGAGTGAGAGGTTATCAAATCAATGGGAAATGGAGTCTATGAATTTATTGATATCTTGGTAGCGAATCGGGGTACATCACAGGGAAAATCTAGTGTAGTTAATGGATCTTTTATGTTTATGTGTGAAGTGAAATGGACAATAAGTTTGGGAACCAAGGTAGGGCAAAGGGAAATTAAGAGTCCTTTGTCAAATACCTATGAACAGGGAGGCCTTTAATATTGATAAGAAAAATATACTAATCATGAGATAGGGCGCACCATTTACTCAGTGACAATACTTTTAAACAAATAAACTTTCAAGATTAACAATCAAGTAAAGCACGGAAGCAAGACAACTTATCTAACTTCAATTATTCAACTTTCAAGATTCGAAGACATATAAGAGACAAATAGCATCAATACATGAATATGGAACGCCTAAACATCATTCATTAAACTATAAAGAATTTCGAGGCAAACTGATAAGCATATTCAAAGGGCAAGATCGAAACAAGGCCTCTTTTACTTACCCTAACAATCAATACATCAAAGAGAGATTTCAAGATAGAGTTTAGATAGCCTTAAACAAGCAGGGCTTACCATGAATAATGTTTATAAACTAGCATATTAATCCAACAGTGAAATAGACAAGCTTAGGTGGGCCTAAGGAGTAATGAAGAATTCTTTAAGCTAACCCAGCAGAAGAAAACATGAAAACAATAGCTAACAAGAGGACTGAGGTGTCTCAAGCAAGATTTCTCATCCTATACTTTTCTGAGCTATTTCAATATAGAAATATGGACATATGAAAACAAGAAAAATATGAACATATGAGAGATACATCACCATTAACTAAACTTAGGGATCCTGCAAGCAAGCCTTCATCACCATCAATCAAGGCAATCCATCCACAAGCTCCACAACACTAATTGTTCTTCAACTTCCAAAAACCATGTATTGCTCTTAAAAAAATCAAGTTCCCAAACATTTACAATGAATCCTCATGCTATATATAATAAGAAAGGATGAGGAAGACCAAAGAGAGTATCTAGAAGCCTATAGGCCAACAAGAAATATCCTAAGTTGTCCTTGAGGCCTTGCAAGGCCCAAGGCACAAAAAATATCTAACAACTATCTTTTCTAGCCAAAAATAGAAATTTGATTGACTTTTAAGGACTGAAAAGCATAATGCACATTCTGCCCAGTCATCTACAGGAGCACAGCACATTGTGTCAAAAATTGAAATTATGCTAGTAGCGCAGCACAAAAATAGGCCTTTTTGCGGCAGTGTTTTGGAGGCCTTCCTCATGTCGGAAAAGGCTTCGTGATGGCTCGTTGGAAAGAATTTGAAGTCTTATTTCCAGATATACCTTCATCTCTGCAATCTGACCTCTGCAAGTAGTCCAAAAAGTGAAATTTTCAAGACTTCCAGGAGCACAACACATGCTTAGAAAAGTGGGCAGAATGGTGAAAAAATGAGTGTTTTTGAACCTTTTGGGGGATCCAAAAAACTCCATTTGAGCGAAAAATTGGTGATAATAATCCTCTAATGATGGGGAATCTAAAAATGCAAACCTCCTCTCCTGAAGATGCAGGGTGTGCTGCGCTCCTAGCCTCAAATTTTGAAGAGAGCATATCATTTAGTATTGAACATGCTTTAAATTTTGAAGAATGTTACTAATTATTTTGGAAATATTATAGTTATATGTTTATTATTTTAATATTTAAAATAAAGAATAATTAAAAATTTTAATCACCCGTTACTTCATTTATAAATTATGAGAAAGATATTTACATATTTGGTATAACATTAATGATACTTTGAAAATGAAGTAAATATTTCTCATGTTGTAAAATGTAGTTATGTTCGTAAATTATAAAACTGGTATTTGAGTATTTATTTACAATAGGTATAATCAATTGTATAAAAGCTATATATATATATATATATATTTTTTTTTTTTCAAATATTTTTGCAAAGTGTGAATGAATTTTATGATTAAAATGCTTGTGATATGTTTTATTTTTAAATTATATATTAATTGTTTACAATTAATAATAATAATAATAATATAAAATAAAGTTATAATTGATTTATTTATTATTATTATTTTTGGATAATAGAAGTACATCATAAGCTAAATGTGTTGATGCTTATTATGAATCAATGTTTGCTAAATATTATTAACTATTTAATTTAATAAACTATGTTAACATATGTGTATTTCATAATTTGAAGACTAACAATAACCAATAAGAATCTAATAGTTTCTTTTTGTTTTATTCACATTACATCTTAACTAACAACATATTCGTAACCATTATAACTTTAACTTTTTAATAAAAAATATATAAAATCAAACTAATTAAACATATGTAATGCATAAATTTGAGGACATGTTATTATAATTTTATCATTTAATTGTTTTGGTAGGTAAGAGGTTAAGTTGTAAATATGTTAAATGAGAGAATAATTTATTTTATTTATGTATAATTGGGTAGAGAGACTCATTCTTTTGGGAGCCTAAAGGCAATGTGTAAGCATGTCCTCGCTGAACATGGAGTTGATACATGATACCTCTTAAAATATGAATACAATATTCTCTAAATAGAAAAAAAATGTGAGCTATAATGAAAAAGAGAAAAGAAATATGATATGCATGCTTAATTATTTGTCCATATGACCTAATAAAATTTCATGAGAAAAGTAATTAGAAATAAACAAAAAAATTGTCTTAATTACAGAATTTTTAAACCTTATATATTTAAAAAAATATGTGAACAGGTGATAACAACTTCATATATATCTATAATGAGAAAAATGTTAAAGAATATATTTTAAAGTATTATAAAATAAAGCGCCCCATGTGGGTTATGAATCAAATATTTTAAAGTAAGTGTATTTCACTTATACTTCAAAATATAGTAATAGCAAAAAAACCATTTCAATGGACATCTTTATAGCAACCTCTATAGCATTCAAAAATAAGATTTAAACAATGAAAAATTACATAGAAGAAATTTGATCCCTCTTGGCTCAAGTTAGATCAGTGCTTAAAACATATCTATATTAATTCTGAAAATAATTGTTTTATATATGGGTTGGCTTGACCCTAGGACTTTTTAAATGGGTTGGTTTGACCCTAGGGGTTTTAATGGTTTACGTAATTGTTGAGCCGAGGTGGATCCCTTGTTCCATAAACAAGGGGAATCCTACATCAATGTTTGGTTTGGTCATGACCTTAAAATTGGATGATAATAATAATAATTATACAACTTCAGTGAGCCTAATGGTTAACAACATGTCTCTCCTCCTAAGAAATCACAAGTTCAAAGCTAGAGAGTGTAGAGTGTGGATTTTAGAAAAAATAAAGCAAAAAAATCCACAAACTTTCAAAAATGACACTAAACACAATTTATATTAAAATTAAATTATAATTAATAAAATATTTAATAATATTCAATTAAATTTATATAAATAATTAAAAAATATATTTTAAATGCAAATTTTGACATTTATTAATGAATTTAATATGAAAATAAAATACCTAATAAAATGAGTATAAAAATCTAAATATATGGAGGGTGTTTCCACTTTTACCACTGCTATGACTAGTATTTCAAGGGAGGTTATTTATTTATTTACTAATTACACATGAGTATAAAAATCTAAATATATGGAGGGTGTTTCCACTTTGACCACGGCTATAACTAGTATTTCAAGGGAGGTTATTTATTTATTTATTTACTAATTACACTTTGATTACATATTATCATTTGTCTCATTCATCACTTTATCATTTCCTAGAATTTAAAATTTTAAATAATGTATAACAAAATATTATTATATTCTAATTCAAGGGATTAGTTGAACTAGTTTTCTTTAACATTAATTGGTGTTTAGATAGTTTCACTTAGGCATGGGAGAGTTGAATATTTTGGATCACGTTAGTTCAATTAGTTTTCGTTAACATTAATTTGTATTTAGAAATTATACTTATATATAGGAGAGTTTAATATTTTGGATGGCGTGAATTAGTTTACACTGATAAATTTATTAAGGATTAAGGATATTATTGACAAATAAATTTATTAAGAATACTATTGACAAATCTGAAAATTATATCAGTTTTTTCTAAAGACTTAAGAATTTAGTTTTAGTATAGGAAAATTTTAAAATTTTATATTTATACCACGAGTGTAAAAAAAAATCTTATTTTTAAATTGACACAAATGTTTGAGGATATTATTGTAAAATTCTTCTAATCTATAATAATTAAATATAGATTCTACAATTTTTAGTGATATTTTAGGAAAATTAGTAGAATGAAAAATAGTATTCGTTAAAATAAAAAATATTATTCCTTAGAATTCGACTTGGTACTTGGAATGAGCCATGAATGAAAATAGTAAACAACGAAAATAGAGTTTTTTTTACCCTCCTAGGCTCATTTTTTATAATTTCAATAATCTTGACCTTTTTAAAATGGGTTAAGATTAAGAAGAAATGAAATAAGATTAAGAAGAACAAAGTTTTTATCCATCACATTGAGCTATATTTTTTTGAGAAATTTCTAGTAAGTTTGGGAAAAAAATTATGAAAAAAAATTCCTTTTTATCATTTTTTTAATTACTCCATTAGAATCACAATATTATTTATTTATTTATTTTTCGCTAAAAATGATCATCTTATTCAAATATATTTTAAAAGTAAATTTTTTTTCTTCAAATAACTAATAATTAAATTGGAAAAAAATGAATAACAACACATAAAAGGAGCAAGTGACAAGCTAGTTAGTTTACTAATAAAAAAAAAAATTCTAAAAGGACATTTAATTATAATTTTGAAAATTAAATTAAATTGAAAATAATTAAAAGTTGAGTGTGGAAATAAATGGTTGAAATTGCATGAATATATTAGATTTTGAAATTGTTTTATGTTGTGTCAATTACTTTTTCTTGATTCAATACTTCAATTAGCAATGTTTCGAATTACAGTTAGTCTCTCTTGGACACTATCTCTCTCTCTCTATCTCTATCTCTCTCCCTCTCTCCCTCTACCTCTTTCTCTCTCTCTCCCTCTCTCCATCTCCCTCTATTTCTCTCTCTCTCTCTCTCTCTCTCTCTCTCTCTTTCTCTCTCTCTCTCTCCCTCACTCTCTCTCTGCCTCTCTCCCTCTCTCTCTCTCTCTCTCTCTCCCCCTCCCTCTCTCTCTCCCTTTTTATCTCTCTCCTTCCCTATCCCTTTCCCTCTCACTACCCCTCCCGCTCTCTCCCCCTCCCTCTGTCTCCCTCCCTCTCCTTCCCTCCATCTATCTGCCTCCCTCTCCCCCCCTCTCTCTCTCCCTCCCTTTCCCTCCTTCTTTCTCTCCCTCCCTCCCTCTCCCTCCATCTCTCACTCTCCTTATTTCTCCTCTCTCTCTCTCTCTCTCTCTGACATTATCTCTCTCTATCTCTGACTTTCTCTCTCTCTCTCTCTCTCTCTCTCTCTCTCTCTCCATCCCTATCCCTCTCCCTCTCCCTCTCCCTCTCTCACTTTCCCTCTCCCGCTCTCCATCTCCCTCTTCCCCTCTCCCTCTCCCTCTCCCTCTCTTCCCATCTCCCTGTCCCTCTCTCCCTCTCCCCCTCCCTCTCTCTCCCTCCCTCACTCTCTCTCTCTCTCTCTCTCTCTCTCTCTCTCTCTCTCTCCATCTCCCTCTCTCTCTCTCTCTCTCTCTCTCTCTCTCCCTCTCTCCCTCTCCCTCTCTCTCTCTCTCTCCCTCCCTCTCCCTCTCTCTCTCTCGTTCTCTCTCCCTTTCACTCTTACTCCCACTCCCTCTCTCTCCCCCTCCCTATCCCTTCCTCCATCTATATCCCTCCCTCTCCCTCTCTCTCTCTCTCCCTCCCTCCCACTCCCTCCCTATCTCGTTCTCCCTCCATCCATCACTCTCTCCTTACCTCTCCCTCCCTCTCTCTCCCTCCCTCCCTCCCTCCCTTAATCTCGCTCCCTCCCTCTCCCTCTCTCTCTCACCCCCTACCCCAATCTCTCTCCCACTCTCTTCCTCTCCCTCTCTCTCTCTCTCTCTCTCTCTCTCTCTCCTTCCCGCTCCCCCTCCCTCTATCTCCCCCTCAGTCTCTCTCTCTCTCCCTCCTGCTCCCTCTTTCTTTATCTCCCTCCCTCCCCCTCTCTCTATCTCTCCCTCCCACTCCCTCTTTCCCTCCCACCCACTCCCTCTCTCCCTCCCACTCCCTTCGAATCCCTCCAGCTCCATCTCTCTCTCCCCTTCCTTCTCCCTCTCTCTCTCTCCCTCTCCCTCCCTCTCCCTTCTTTCCTCTCTCTCTCTCTCTCTCTCTCTCTCCCTCCCTCTCTCCCTCCCTCTCCATCCCCCATGCCTCCGTTCCTCCCCATCCCTCTCTCATTCCCTCTATCCCCCTCCCCCTCCCTCTATCTCCCTCCCCCTCCCTCTTGTCCTCTCCCCGCCTCCCCCTCCCTTTATCTCCCTCCCCCTCCCTCTTGCTCTCTCCCCGCCTCCCCCTCCCTCTCTCCCTCCCTCCCCCTCTCTCTCCCTCATGCTCTCTCTCTCTCTCTCTCTCTCTCTCTCCCTCCCTCCCTCTCCATCTCTGTCCCCCTCCCTCTCTCACTCCCTCCCTTCTTCTCCCTCCCACTATGTCCCTCCATCTCCAGTTCTCTGTCTCACTCCCTCTCCCTCTCGCTCTCTGCCTCCCACTCCCTCCCTCTCTCCCTCTATCCTTCTCTCTCCCTCTCTCTCCCTCTCTTTCTCTCTCTCTCCCTTTTTCCCTCCCTCCTTGACGTCCTCTTTCTCTTTCGCTATCTCCACCCATTGTGCCGCTCACCCTCCCTCTCTCTCTCACTAGTTCCCTCAACTTATCTCTCTCTCTCTCCCTCCTGTCTCCTACCTCTCTTTCTCACACCTATCTCTCTCTCCTTTAATTTCTCCATTCTCCCTCTAGCTATTTCTCCTTAAAATTTTCTCTATTTCCTTGTCATTTTGTTCATCTCTCCCCACATGTATCCCCTTCAATTCTCACTTTGTGTGTATGTCTCTCTCTTTCTCTCTTGCCCACCCTACCCCTCTCTCCTTCAATTTCTTCAGTCTCCTTCTACCTCTTTCTCCTTCACTTTCTCACTTTTTCTCTCTCTATTCATCTCTACCCCTTGCGTCCCCTTCCACACTCTATTTGTGTGTGTTTCTCTCTCTTACTAGGTCACTTTCTTACCCATCCACTTTTAAAAGGTGCAATATTACAAAATAACAAAAAAATCCATTTTAATATATTAAAATTTAAATATAAATAAAACTCAAAATTATAAAATAATTGCTCTAATAAAAAGTATAATACATTATAACTTTATATATATATATATATATATAATTATTTTCTTAAATAGTGAATTGAAAAGAACACATCGACCATACTTTATGTAAAAGATATATAATAAAAAAAAAATATGTGAATGGATAAAAGAAGAAAAAGCATAGTTACAATAAAATATAGCCATTTTTATAAATTAATTCATATGGAATAAACCTGTAGAGAAAAGATAGATTTATTGTAAGGAAAACCCATAATACATAACCGCATATAAACTTAAAAAAAACAAAAATGCATGATAACATCTTCAATATAACACGTACAACTAATAGAGAAAACGAGGAGGAGTACAACTTAAATGAGCCAAGAATTATAACCATACTAATGTACTGCTACATCTTTTTCATTATGGGTGATATAAAAAGCCGTTCATATGTACAGCAAATATGTTACATGCAGACAACATTTTCACAGAGTCTTGCTCCATGAAAATAGATATGCTTAGGCAGATGGAACATCATGAGGTTCTCAGGAAAAAAGGAAAGAACAAAAATAGATATGCTCTAACAAATCTTGGAATAGAAAAGAGAGGCACGACATGGCCATGGCAGGGAAAAAAGGAAAGAACAAAATTATAGCAAAAAAACTCTAGCAAAGCCCTTAGCCAGCCATTATCAACTTCTAGCATAGAAGCATACCACTGGATTTTAGGACTTTTAAGGGAAACAAAGTTGATCTGAACCAAATTTAAGAATCATTGAAACAGTTTTTTTTTTCTTTTAATGTCACATGCTATTTAAAAGTGGAGAAAACATTTGGACATGACGACAATATTTCTACTGCAAGGATCATCTTAAATTTTAAATTTCCTTCCAGAACTTGTTGCTGCATTGACAAAAGATTAGCCTAAATGATGATTAAGGAGAATAAAACCGAGTAGAAGTGAATCGTTTGCAAAAGAGAAAAAAGTACTAAAATCTGTTATGCACTAAACAAAAATAATAGCTATCATACTTCAAATTAAACACAATTTTCCGGCAGAGATATTCCCAAAAATTGAGAAATCCCTCTGATTACAGTTGGCGTCCATAATCCCTCTATATCCAAATTGGTAAAGTACGCGGCTGTTTCCCTAATAACCTTTCACATTTAGGGAACCAATGACAAATCAATGAAACAAAAAAGGCAAGTAATGATTGTTTCCCATATTCATATGTAAACAGAAGCCTCGCATAGATAAGAAGTGGAGTATGCAAACAAAAATCTGAGTATGGTGTTATTAACACTAATTAGAAACATATTTGCAAACATAAATTTTTTATATGAAATTAACCTAATAAATTTAATTCAACAATATTTGTAACTCTTTATATTTAAAATTATAAAGAATTATTTCAATGCTGGAATCTTCAAGTATATCTTTCAACTTAAAAAATTCATTGAAATATATCCGTAAATTTCAAAATAAAATTAGTGAAGTGTATAAAGGACTATTTGAACATTGAAATCTTTAACTGTATCCTTCAACTTCAAAAAAATCAATGAAATATATCCTTCAATTTCAAAATAAATTTAGTGAAGCGTGTAAAAAACGACAATAGCATAGGAAACTTTTACTTACCTTAATAGCATTGATTGCAGCTCACGCTTTGTCCATACAGCTGTCTGAAATGGCGAAAACTTGGAACTCTATGTTACCTCTCAACCGGTGGAACATCCTTATTCAAAAGAAATCCTCAATGGACTGGTGTTCTCGTTGCCACTACCAAACACAACCTATCACAGACTCTTCCCACTGCACACATATAAACAGAGAGCGTAGGAAGCTGCATGGGAGAGAAGTGGAGAGACATCTCTAACAGAAACAACTAGAAGAAATTAACATTTGAAATGGCGTGGGAGAGACGTGGAGAGACATATCTAAACCACAATGAAATTTAAATTGCATTTCAACTTAGAGCTATTTTTTTCACCACGAGCTTTTTTGCATATTCTGACAGGAAACAACTAGATGAAATTAAAATTTTGAAATTGCATTTCGACTTCAGGATCGGCATTGGCGAGTTTTTGTGCATCTTTTGGTTTCTAACGGTAAAGTTTCAGTAATTGACCGTTCCAACGTTCATATTTCAATTTTGTAGAGGTGCAGCATTTTCATTATAAATTTTGTGTTACACGTTGAACATTTTAATTAGAATGTTTGTGTATGGCTGGATTATGTTAAAAATATCTCCAGTCGTGAGCCACGTCTTTCAACCAGCTCTTGCTTTTCTGAGCTGAATAGACCACTCCAATTAGTTGAAACAATGTTCCACGGACCACTCCAACTGGTTGCAAAAACAACTAATCTCTCAAGTTGTTCAAACAGTGTTGCGTTTGATTTTTTATTTTTTTTTCTATAATATGGATATTTTCTTTATTTTTTAACCATTATAATATCTTAAATAAAACATTTGATTGCGTTGACCATGTCAGATTAGATATTCAACCTGCCATTTTAGAGAGCATATCATTTAGTATTGAATATGCTTTAAATTTTGAAGAATGTTACTAATTATTTTGGAAATATTATAGTTATATGTTACTAATTTATAAATTATGAGAAATATATTTATATATTAGGTATAAAATTAATCATATGTTGAAAATAAAGTAAATATTTCTCATGTTCTAAAATGTAGTTATATTTGTAAATTATAAAAAGTAAATATTTCTCATGTTGTAAAATATAGTTATATTTGTAAATTATAAAATTGGTATTTGAGTATCTATTTACAATAAAATAAAGTAAATATTTCTCATCTTGTAAAATGTAGTTATGTTTGTAAATTATAAAATTGGTATTTGAGTATCTATTTACAATAGGTATAATTAATTGTATAAAAGCTAAATATTTTTTTATTTTTTTTTCAAATATTTTTGCAAAGTGTGATTGAATTTTTATGATTAAAATGCTTGTAATATGTTTTATTTTAAAATTATATATCAATTTTTTACAATTAATAATAATAATAATAATAATATAAAATAAAGTTATAATTTATTTATTTTTTATTATTATTTTTGGATAATATAAGTATATTATAAGATAATGTTTTGATGAATATTATGAATCAATGTTTGCTAAATATTATTAACTATTTAATTTAACAAACTATGCTAATGTACATGTATTTCATAATTTGAAGACATACAATTACCAATAAGAATCTAATAGTTTCCTTTTGTTTTATTCACATTACATCTTAATTAACAACACATTCATAAACATTATAACTTTAACTTTTTAATAAAAGATATATAAAATCAAACTAATTAAACATATGTAATGCATAAATTTGAGGATATGTTATTATAATTTTATCATTTAATTGTTTTGGTAAGTAAGAGGTTAAGTTCTAAATATGTTAAATGAGAGAATAATTTATTTTATTTATGTATAATTGAGTAGAGAGACTACCAATAAGAATCTAATAGTTTCCTTTTGTTTTATTCACATTACGTTCTTAATTAACAACACATCTATAACCATTATAACTTTAACCTTTTAACAAAAAATATATAAAATCAAACTAATTAAACATATGTAATGCATAAATTATGTAATGCATTCTCATGTTGTAAAATATAATTATATTTGTAAATTATAAAATTGGTATTTGAGTATCTATTTACAATAAAATAAAGTAAATATTACTCATGTTGTAAAATGTAGTTATGTTTGTAAATTATAAAATTGGTATTTGAGCATCTATTTACAATAGGTATAATCAATTGTATAAAAGCTAAATATTTTTTTTTTCAAATATATTTGCAAAGTGTGATTGAATTTTTATGATTAAAATTCTTATGATATGTTTTATTTTTAAATTATGTATTAATTTTTTACAATTAATAAAAATAATATAAAATAAAGTTATAATTTATTTATTTTTTATTATTATTTTTGGATAATATAAGTATATCATAAACTAAATGTTTTGATGCTGATTATGAATCAATGTTTGCTAAATATTATTAACTATTTAATTTAATAAACTATGTTAATATATGTGTATTTCATAATTTGAAGGCATACAATAAGCAATAAGAATCTAATAGTTTCCTTTTGTTTTATTCACATTACATCTTAATTAAGGACATATTCATAACCATTACAACTTTAACTTTTTCATAAAAAATATATAAAATCAAACTAATTAAACATATGTAATGCATAAATTTGAGGACATGTTATTATAATTCTATCATTTAATTGTTTTCGTAAGTAAGAGGTTAAGTTGTAAATATGTTAAATGAGAGAATAATTTATTTTATTTATGTATAATTGGGTAGAGAGACTCATTATTTTGGGAGTCTGTAGGCAATGTGTAAGCATGTCCTTACTCAACATGGAGTTGATACATGTTACCTCTTAAAATATGAATACAATATACTCTAAATAGAAAAACACTGTGACCTATAATAAAAAAGAAAAAAGAAATATGATATGCATGCTTAATTCGTTGTCCATATGACCTAATAAAATTTCATGAAAAGTAATTAGTAGTAAACAAAAAAATTATGTGAGTACAATTTTTAAACCTTATATATTTAAAAAAATATGTGAACAGGTGATAACAATTTCATATATATCTATAATGAGAAAAATGTTAGAAGAATATATTTTAAAGTATTATAAAATAAAATGCCCCATGTGGGTTATGAATCAAATATTTTAATGTAAATTAATATTCACTTATACTTTAAAATATAGTAATAACCAAAAAACCATTTCAATGCACATCTTTTGTAACCTCTATAGCATTCAAAAGTAATATTTAAACAATTAAAAATTACATAGAAGAAATTTGATCCCTCTTGGCTCAAGTTAGATTAGTGCTTAAAACATATCTATATTAATTCTGAAAATAATTGTTTTATATGTGGGTTGGCTTGACCCTAGGGGTTTTAATGGTTTACATAATTGTTGAGTGGAGGTGAGTCCCTTGTTCCATAAACAAGGGGACTCCTACATCAGTGTTTGGTTTGGTCATGACCTTAAAATTGGATGATAATAATAATAATTATACAACTTGAGTGAGCCTAATGGTTAACAACATGTCTTTCTTCCTAAGAAGTCGCAAGTTCAAAACTAGAGAGTGTAGAGTGTGGATTTTAGAAAAAATTAACCAAACAAATCCACAAAATTTCAAAAATAACACTAAAAACAACTTATATTAAAATTAAATTATAATTAATAAAATATTTAATAATATTCAATTAAATTTATATAAATAATTAAAAATATATTTTAAATGCAAATTTTGGCACTTATTAATGAATTAAATATAAAAATAAAATACCTAATAAAATGAGTATAAAAATCTATATATATGGAGGGTGTTTCCACTTTGACCATTGCTATGACTAGTATTTCAAGGGAGGTTATTTATTTATTTATTTACTAATTACACTTTGATTATATATTATCATTTGTCTCATTCATCACTTTATCATTTCCTAGAATTTAAGAATTTAAATAATGTATAACAAAATATTATTATAGTCTAATTCAAGGGATTAGTTGAACTAGTTTTCTATAACATTAATTGGTGTTTAGATAGTTTCACTTGGGCAAGGGAGAGTTGAATATTTTCGATGGCGTTAGTTCAATTAGTTTTCCTTAACATTAACTTGTATTTAGAAAGTTATACTTACATATAGGAGAGTTTAATATTTTGGATGGCGTGAATTAGTTTACACCGATAAATTATTAAGGATTAAGGATATTATTGACAAATAAATTTATTAAGAATACTATTGACAAATGTGAAAATTATATCAGTTTTTTCTAAAAACTTAAGAATTTAGTTTTAGTATAGGAAAATTTTAAAATTTTATATTTATACCATGAGTGTAAAAGAAAATCTTATTTTCAAATTGACACAAATGTTTGAGAATATTATTGTAAAATTCTTCTAATCAATAATAATTATATATAGATTCTAGACTTTTTAGTGATATTTTAGGAAAATTAGTAGAATGAAAAATAGTATTCGTTAAAATAAAAAATATTATTCCTTAGAATTCGACTTGGTACTTGGAATGGGCCATGAATGAAAATAGTAAACAACGAAAATAGAGTTTCTTTTTTCCCTCCTAGGCTCATTTTTTAAAACTTCAATAATCTCAACCTTTTTAAAATGGGTTAAGATTAAGAAGAAATGGAATAATATTAAGAAGAACTAAGCTTTTATCCATCACATTGAACTATATTTTTTTGAGAAATTTCTAGTAAGTTTGGAAAACAAATTCTAAAAAAAAAATTCTCTTTACCATTTTTTTAATTACTCCATTAGGATCATAGTATTATTTATTTATTTATTTTTAGCTAAAAATGATCATTTTATTCAAATATATTTTAAAAGTAAATTATTTTTATTCAAATAACTAATAATTGAATTTGAAAAAAATGAATAACAACACAAGCTAGGTAATTTACTAATAAAAAAACTTTCTAAAAAGACATTTAATTATAATTTTGGAAATTAAATTAAAT
>CM076582.1:430012374-430039623 GCA_034641835.2 Pinus albicaulis
TATTAAAATTTAAATATAAATAAAACTCAAAATCGTAAAATAATTGCTCTAATAAAAAGTATAATACATTATAACTTTTTTTATATATATAATTATTTTTTTAAATAGCGAATTGAAAATAACACATCGACCATACTTTATGTAAAGGATATATAATAAAAAAGAAAATATGTGAATGGATAAAAGAAGAAAAAGCATAGTTACAATAAAATATAGCCATTTTTATAAATTAATTCATATGGAATAAACCTGTAGAGAAAAGATAGATTTATTGTAAGGAAAACCCATAATACATAACCGCATATAAACTTAAAAAGAACAAAAATGCATGACAACATCTTCAATATAACACGTACAACTGATAGAGCAAACGAGGAGGAGTACAACTTAAATGATTCAAGAATTATAACCATACTAATGTACCGCTACATATTTTTCATTATGGGTGATATAAAACGCCATTCATATGTACAACAAATATGTTACATGCAGACAGCGTTTTCACAGAGTCTTGCTCAATGAAAATAGATATGGTCAGGCAGATGGAACATCATGAGGTTATCAGGGAGAAAAGGAAAGAACGAAAATAGATATGCTCTAACAAATCTTGGAATAGAAAAGACAGGCACGACATGGCCATGGCAGGGAAAAAAGGAAAGAACGAAATTCTAGCAAACAAACTCTAGCAAAGCCCTTAGCCAGCCATTATCAACTTCTGGCATAGAAGCATATCATTGGATTTTAGGATTTTTAAGGGAAACAAATTTGATCCGAACCAAATTTAAGAATCACGGAAATAGTTTTTTTTTTCTTTTAATGTCGCATGATATTTAAAAGTGGAGAAAACATTTGGACATGACGACAATATTTCTACTGCAAAGATCATCTTAAATTTTAAATTTCCTTCCAGAACTTGTTGCTGCATTGACAAAATATTAGCCTAAATGATGATAAAGGAGAATAAAACCGAGTAGAAGTGAATCGTTTGCAAAAGAGAAAAAAGTAATAAAATCTGTTATGCACTAAACAAAAATAATAGCTATCATACTTCAAATTAAACACAATTTTCCAGCAGAGATATTCCCAAAAATTGAGAAATCCCTCTAATTGTAGTTGTCGTCCATAATCCCTCTATATCCTAATTGGTAAGGTATGGCGGTCATTTCCCTAATAACCTTTCACATTTAGGGAAACAACGACAAATCAATGAAACAGAAGCGCCGCTTGTGATATGTTTTATTTTTAAATTATATATTAATTTTTTACAATTAATAATAATAATAATATAAAATAAAGTTATAATTGATTTATTTTTTATTATTATTTTTGGATAATATAAGTATATCATAAGCTAAATGTTTTTATGCTTATTATGAATCAATGTTTGTTTAATATTATTAACTATTTAATTTAATAAACTATGTTAATATATATGTATTTCATAATTTGAAGACATACAATAACCAATAAGAATCTAGTAGTTTCCTTTTGTTTTATTCACATTACATCTTAATTAACAACATATTCGTAACCATTATAAATTTAAATTTTTAATAAAAAATACATAAAATCAAACTCCTATGTAATGCATAAATTTGAGGACATGTTATTATAATTTTATCATTTAATTGTTTTGGTAAGTAAGAGGTTAAGTTGTAAATATGTTAAATGAGAGAATAATTTATTTTATTTATGTATAATTGGGTAGAGAGACTCATTCTTTTGGGAGCCTGAAGGCAATGTGTAAGCATGTTCTTGCTCAACATGGAGTTGATACATGTTACCTCTTAAAATATGAATACAATATTCTCTAAATAGAAAAACAATGTGAGCTATAATAAAAGAGAACAAAGAAATATGATATGCATGCTTAATTAGTTGTCCATATGACCTAATCAAATTTCATGAAAAGTAATTAGAAGTAAACAAAAAAATTATGTGAGTACAATTTTTAAACCTTATTTATTTAAAAAAATATGCGAACAGGTGATAACAACTTCATATATATCTATAATGAGAAAAATGTTAAAAGAATATATTTTAAAGTTTTATAAAATAAAATGGCCCATGTGGATTATGAATCAAATATTTTAATGTAAACTAATATTCACTTATACTTGAAAATATAATAATAACCAAAAATCCATTTCAATGCACATCTTTTGTAACCTCTATAGCATTGAAAAATAAGATTTAAACAATGAAAAATTACATAGAAGAAAATTGATCCCTCTTGGCTCAAGTTAGATCAGTGCTTAAAACATATCTATATTAATTCTTAAAATAATTGTTTTATATATGGGTTGGCTTGACCCTAGGAGTTTTTAAATGGGTTGGTTGGACCCTAGGGGTTTTAATGGTTTACATAATTGTTGAGTGGAGGTGGGTCCCTTGTTCCATAAACAAGGGGACTCCTACATCAATGTTTGGTTTGGTCGTGACCTTAAAATTCGATGATAATAATAATAATTTTACAACTTGAGTGAGCCTAATTTTTAACAACATGTCTCTCCTCCTAAAAATCACAAGTTCAAAGCTAGAGAGTCTAGAGTGTGGATTTTAGAAAAAATAAACCAAAAAAATCCACAAACTTTCAGAAATGACACTAAAAACAATTTATATTAAAATTAAATTATAATTAATAAAAAATTTAATAATATTCAATTAAATTTATATAAATAATTAAAAAATATATTTTAAATGAAAATTTTGACACTTATTAATGAATTAAATGTGAAAATAAAATACCTAATAAAATGAGTGTAAAATTCTAAATAAATGGAGGGTGTTTCCACTTTGACCACTGCTATGACTAGTATTTCAAGGGAGGTTATTTATTTATTTACTAATTACACATGAGTATAAAAATCTAAATATATGGAGGGTGTTTCCACTTTGACCACGGCTAGGACTAGTATTTCAAGGGAGGTTATTTATTTATTTACTAATTACACTTTGATTATATATTATCATTTGTCTCATTCATCACTTTGTCATTTCCTAGAATTTAAAAATTTAAAGAATGTATAACAAAATATTATTATAGTCTAATTCAAAGGATTAGTTGAACTAGTTTTCTTTAACATTAATTGGTGTTTAGATAGTTTGACTTAGGCATGGGAGAGTTGAATATTTTGGATGGTGTTAGTTCAATTAGTTTTCATTAACATTAATTTGTATTTAGAAAGTTATACTTATATATATGAGAGTTTAATATTTTGGATGGCGTGAATTAGTTTACACCGATAAATTTATTAAGGATTAAGGATATTATTGACAAACAAATTTTTTAAGAATACTATTGAAAAATGTAAAAATTATATCAGTTTTTTCTAAAAACTTAAGAATTTAGTTTTAGTATAGGAAAATTTTAAAATTTTATATTTATATCATGAGTGTAAAAAAAGATCTTACTTTTAAATTGACACAAATGTTTGAGGATATTATTGTAAAATTCTTCTAATCTATAATAATTGTATATAGATTCTAGAATTTTTAGTGATATTTTAGGAAAATTAGTAGAATGCAAAATAGTATTCGTTAAAATAAAAAGTATTATTCCTTAGAATTCGACTTGGTACTTGGAATGAGCCATGAATGAAAATAGTAAACAACGAAAATAGAGTTTTTTCTTACCCTCCTAGGCTCATTTTTTAAAATTTCAATAACCTCAACCTTTTTAAATTTGTAAATTATAAAATTGGTATTTGAGTATCTATTTACAATAACATAAAGTAAATATTTCTCATGTTGTAAAATGTAGTTATGTTTTAAATTATAAAATTGGTATTTGAGTATCTATTTACAATAGGTATAATCAATTGTATAAAAGCTAAATATTTTTTTTTTCAAATATATTTGCAAAGTGTGATTGAATTTTTATGATTAAAATGCTTATGATATGTTTTATTTTTAAATTATATATTGATTTTTTACAATTTATAATAATAATATAAAATAAAGCTATAATTTATTTATTTATTATTATTATTTTTGGATAATATAAGTATATCATAAACTAAATGTTTTGATGCTTATTATGAATCAATGTTTGCTAAATATTATTAACTATTTAAATTAATAAACTATGTTAATATATATGTATTTCATAATTTGAAGACATACAATAACCAATAAGAATCTAATAGTTTCCTTTTGTTTTATTCACATTACATCTTAATTAACGACATATTCCTAACCATTATAACTTTAACCTTTTAATAAAAAATATATAAAATCAAACTAATTAAACATATGTAATGCATAAATTTGAGGACATGTTATTATAATTCTATCATTTAATTGTTTTCGTAAGTAAGAGGTTAAGTTGTAAATATGTTAAATGAGAGAATAATTTATTTTATTTATGTATAATTGGGTAAAGAGACTCATTCTTTTGGGAGTCTGAAGGCAATGTGTAAGCATGTCCTTACTCAACATGGAGTTGATACATGTTACCTCTTAAAATATGAATACAATATACTCTAAATAGAAAAACACTGTGAGCTATAATAAAAAAGAAAAAAGAAATATGATATGCATTCTTAATTAGTTTTCCATATGACCTAATAAAATTTCATGAAAAGTAATTAGTAGTAAAAAAAAAATTTATGTGAGTACAATTTTTAAACCTTATATATTTAAAAAAATATGTGAACAGGTGATAACAGCTTCATATATATCTATAATGAGAAAAATGTTAAAAGAATATATTTTAAAGTTTTATAAAATAAAATTCCCCATGTGGATTATGAATCAAGTATTTTAATGTAAATTAATATTCACTTATACTTTAAAATATAGTAATAACCAAAAAACCATTTCAATGCACATCTTTTGTAACCTCTCTAGCATTCAAAAATAAGATTTAAACAATGAAAAATTACATAGAAGAAATTTGATCCCTCTTGGCTCATGTTAGATCAGTGCTTAAAACATATGTATATTAATTCTTAAAATAATTGTTTTATATATGGGTTGGCAAGACCCTAGGGGTTTTAATGGTTTACATAATTGTTGAGCGGAGGTGAGTCCCTTGTTCCATAAACAAGGGGACTCCTACATCAATGTTTGGTTTGGTCATGACCTTAAAATTGGATGCTAATAATAATAATTATACAACTTGAGTGAGCCTAACGGTTAACAACATGTCTTTCTTCCTAAGAAGTTACCAGTTCAAAACAAGAGAGTGTAGAGTGTGGATTTTAGAAAAAATAAACCAAAAAAATCCACAAACTTTCAAAAATAACACTAAAAAAAACTTATATTAAAATTAAATTATAATTAATAAAATATTTAATAATATTCAATTAAATTTATATAAATAATTAAAAAAATATATTTTAAATGCAAATTTCGGCACTTATTAATGAATTAAATGTAAAAATAAAATACCTAATAAAATGAGTATAAAAATCTAAATATATGGAGGGTGTTTCCACTTTGACCATTGATATGACTAGTATTTCAAGGGAGGTTATTTATTTATTTATTTACTAATTACACTTTGATTATATATTATCATTTGTCTCATTCATCACTTTATCATTTAAGAATTTAGTTTTAGTATAGGAAAATTTTAAAATTTTATATTTATACCATGAGTGTAAAAGAAAATCTTATTTTCAAATTGACACAAATGTTTGAGAATATTATTGTAAAATTCTTCTAATCTATAATAATTATATATAGATTCTAGAATTTTTAGTGATATTTTAGGAAAATTAGTAGAATGAAAAATAGTATTCGTTAAAATAAAAAATATTATTCCTTAGAATTCGACTTGGTACTTGGAATGGGCCATGAATGAAAATAGTAAACAACGAAACTAGAGTTTCTTTTTTTCCCTCCTAGGCTCATTTTTTAAAAATTTCAATAATCTCAACCTTTTTAAAATGGTTTAAGATTAAGAAGAAATGGAATAAGATTAAGAAGAACTAAGTTTTTATCCATCACATTGAACTATATTTTTTTGAGAAATTTCTATTAAGTTTGGAAAAAAAATTATGAAAAAAATTTCCTCTTTAGCATTTTTTTAATTACTCCATTAGGGTCATAGTATTATTTATTTATTTATTTTTAGCTAAAAATGATCATCTGATTCAAATATATTTTAAAAGTAAATTATTTTTATTCAAATAACTAATAATTAAATTGGAAAAAAAATGAATAACAACACAAGCTAGGTAATTTACTAATAAAAAAACTTTCTAAAAGGACATTTAATTATAATTTTGAAAATTAAATTAAATTGAAAATAATTAAAAGTTGAGTGTGGAAAAAAATGGTTGAAATTGCATGAATCTATTATATTTTGAAATTGTTTTATGTTGTGTCAATTACTTTTTCTTGATTCAATACTTCAATTAGCAATGTTTCGAATTACAATTAGTCTCTCTTGAACACTATCTCTCTCTCTCCCTCTCTCTCTCTCTCTCTCCCTCTCCCTCCCGCTCCCTCCCACTCTCTCTCTCTCTATCTATATATATATATATATATATACATCTCTCTCTCTCTCTCTCTCTCTCTCTCTCTCTCTCTCTCTCTCCCTCTCCCTCTTTCTCTCTCTCTCCCTCTCCCTCCCTCTCTCTCTCCCTCGCTCCCTCTCTTTCTCTCTCCCTCTCTCTCGCAACCCCCCTCCCTCTCTCTCTCTCTCTCTCTCTCTCTCTCTCTCCCCCTTTCTCTCTCCATCTCTCCCTCTCTCTCTATATATCTCTCTCCCTCCCTCCCTCTCTCTCTCCCTCTCTCTCTCTCTGCCTCCCTATCCCTTTCCCTCTCACTACGCCTCCCGCTCTCTCCCCCTCCCTCTGTGACACTCCCTCTCCTTCCCTTCATCTATCTGCCTCTGTCTCTCCCTCTCTCTCTCACTCCCTCTCCCTACTTCTGTCTCTCCCTCCCTCCTTCTCCCTCCATCTCTCACTCCCGTTATTTCTCATGTCTTACACACTCTCTCTCTCTAACATTATCTTTCTCTCTATCTGTCTATCTCTGACATTCTCTCTCTTTCGCTCTCTCTCTCTCTGACATTATCTCTCTCTCTCTCTCTCTCTCTCTCTCTCTGTGCATCTCCCTCACCCTCTCCCTCTCTCTACCTCCCTCTCTCTCTCCATATCCCTCTCTCCCTCCCTCTCTCCCTCCCTCTATATCCCTCCCTCTATATCCCTCCCTCTCCCCCTCCCTCTATATCCCTCCCTCTCCCTCCCTCTCTCTCTCCCTCCCGCTCCCTCTCTCTCTCACCCCCTACCCCTATCTCTCTCACACTCTCTTCCTCTCCCTCTCTCTCTCTCTCCCTCCCACTCCTCCTCCCTCTATCTCCCCCTCGCTCTCTCTCTCTCTCTCCCTTCCGCTCCCTCTTTCTTTCTCTCCCTCCCTCCCTCTCTCTCTATCTCTCCCTCCCACTCCCTCTCTATCTCTGTCTCTCTCCCTCCCATTCCATTCGACCCCCTCCCGCTCCCTCTCTCTCTCTCCCCCTCCCTCCATCTTTCTTCCTCCATATCCCTCCTTCCCTATCCCTCTTTATTTCTCTCTCTCTCTCTCTCTCTCTCTCTCTCTCTCTCTCCCGCTCCCTCTCTCTCTCCATCCTACTCCCTCTCTATCTCTCCCCTTCCCACTCCCTCTTTCTCTCCCCCTCCCTCTATCTCCCTCTCTCCATCTCCCTCCTTCCCTCTCCCTCTCTATCTCTCCTTCTCCCCCCCTCTCTCTCTCTCCCTCTCCCTCTCCGTCTCCCTCTCCCTTCCTCCCTCTCCCTCTCTCTCTCTTCCTCTCTCTCTCCCTCCATCTCTCTCCCTCTCTCTCTCCCTATCCCTCTTTCACCCCCTCCCTATATCTCCTTCTCTCTCTCTCCCACTTTCTCCCCCTCCCTATATCTCCCTCCCTCTCCCTCTCTCTCTATCCCTCCCTCTCCCTCCCCCTGTCTATCTCTCTCTCTCTCACCCTCTCTTTCTCCCTCTCTCCCTCTCACTCCCTCTCTCTCTCTCTCTCTCTCTTCCTCCTTCACGCTCCCTCCCTCTATCCCTCCTACTACCTCTCTCTCTCTCTCCCTCCTGCTCCCTGTCTCTCTCTCTCCCTCTAGCTACCCCACTTCCTCCCTCCCTCTATCTCCCTCCCTCTCCCTCTCTCTCTCCCTCCCTCTAGCTACCCCCCTTCCTCCCTCCCTCTATCTCCCTCCCTCTCCCTATCTCTGTCCCCCCCTCTCCCTCTCTCTCTCTCTCTCTCTCCCACTCCGTCTCTGTTCCTCTCTCCCTCCTGCTACCTCTCTCTTCCTCCCACTCCATCCCTCTCTCCCTCCAACTCCCTCTCTCTCTCTATCTTTCCCCCTCTCTCTCTCTCTCTCTCTCTCTCTCTCTCTCTCTCTCTCTCCCGCTCCCTCTCGCTATCTCCCTCCCTTCCCTTTCTCTCTTTCTTCCTCCCTTTCCTCCCTCTATCTCCCTCCCTGTCCCTCTCACTCTCTTCCTCCTTATCCCTCTCGCTCTCTCCCTCTCGCTCTTTCCCTCTCTCCATCCTACTTCCTCTTTATCTCTCCCTCCCTCTCTCTCTCTCCCTTACTCCGTCTCTTCCTCCCTCCCTCCCTCACTCTCTCTCTCTCTCTCCCTCCCTTTGTCCCTCCCTCCTTGACATCCTCTTTCTCTTGCGCTATCTCCACCGATTGTGCGACTCACCCTCCCTCTCCCTCTCTCACTAGTTCTCTCAATTTATCTCTCTCTCTCCCTCCTCTCTCCTACCTCCCTCTCTCACCCCTATCTTTGTCTCCTTTAATTTCTCCATTCTCCCTCTAGCTATTTCTCCTTAATTTTCTCTATTTCCCTCTCATTTTTTTCATCTCTCCCCACATGTATCCCCTTTAATTCTCACTTTGTGTGTGTATCTCTCTCTTGTGCACCCTACCCCTCTCTCCTTCAATTTCTCTAGTCTCCTTCTACCTCTTTCTCCTTCACTTTCTCCCTTTTTCTCTCTCTATTTACCTCTACCCCTTGCGTCCCCTTCCACACTCACTTTGTGTGTGTTTCTGTCTCTTACTAGGTCACTTTCTTCCCCATCCACTTTTAAAAGGTGCAATATTACAAAGTAACAAAAAAAATCCATTTTAAGATATTAAAATTTAAATATAAATAAAACTGAAAATCAATAAATAATTGCTCTAATAAAACATATAATACATTATAAATTTGTTTTATATAATTATTTTTTTAAATAGCGAATTTAAAAGAACACATGGACCATACTTTATGTAAAAGATATATAATAAAAAATAAAATATGTGAATGGATAAAAGAAGAAAAACATGATAGGTATGCTCACGCAGATGGAACATCATGAATCTACTCTAACAAATCTAGGAATAGAAAATACAGGCACGGCATGGGGATGGCCATGGTAGGGAAAAAAGGTAAGAACGAAATTCTAGCGAAGCCAAGAAATGCAAACAGAAATCTGAGTATCATATGTAAACAAAAGCATCGCCTAACTAGGAAGCGGAGTATGCAAACAGAAACCTGAGTATGGTGTTATTAACTCTAATTAGAAACATCTTTGCGAATAGAAATTTGTTATATGAAATTAACCTAATAAATTTAATTCAACAATCCTTGTAACTCTTTACCATTAAAATTATAAAGAACTATTTCAACGCTGAAATCTTGAGTATATCCTTCAACTTAAAAAAATCGTTGAAATATATCCCTAAATTTCAAAAAACAATTAGTCAAGTGTATAAAGAACTATTTCAACACCGAAATCTTTAACTATATCCTTCAACTTCAAAAAAATCAATGAAATATATCCTTAAATTTCAAAATAAATTTAGTGAAGCGTGTAGAAAATGACAATAGCATAGACAACTTGTGCTTACCTTAATAGCATTGATTGCAGCCCACTCTTTGTCCATACAGCGGACGGCCTATGGTCTTGTGATCAATGGCCTTCCTCAATGTTACCTCTCAAGGGGTGGAATGATGCAGGAGCATTCAGGCTAGTCAGCAATGTGATAGTATGGTCACATGCTGTGACTAGAAAGGGGCTGAAAGAAAATAATTTAATTAAATTATTTGTTTAAATATGTGAGAGTATTTATTTATTGAGGAAAGGGTATAGGTGGCTGAGTGATCTTCCTTGTATGGAGATCAGGCCAAATAGCTAGATTTATTTGGCTAAAATATAGTTTAAAAGCTTGATTTAGCATTGGAGTGGATTTGAAGAGATTTTTAGGAGAGATTTCTGGTTCAGAATCAGAATTGATTCATGGAACCATTTAATTGTATAAATTGGGTCTTCTTGTATATTCAGTAGTAGGGAGAGTGAGAGATTTAGTTAGAATTAGTGTGTGGCTTGGGTGGAGCGAGAGCTCCGAGGTGTGTGTGGATGATTTCTGTTTGACATAAGTCAATTTCTTATGTAATGGGCTTGAGGTCGAAAAATCTGTTTTCTGAATGTGAAGAATAAGTTTAAAATTGCATGCATCATTAAATATCGAGTCTGAAAAGCTTGGTAATTGGCTTCTTTGTGTAATTGCTTGAAATTGTGGTAGTCTGTGTGTTCTTTTGTTTTAAATTGTAAGATCTTCTGTGACTAAAGCAAATGCTGGAATAATTGGAATTTGCAAGCTTGAACAGTCTTTAAGACAGAGAATCTGGCGTAAATTAATTTCGCAGTATCTCTGAGCATATTGATTTAATATATATTGGAATGGAAATTATCTGTCCATGTCTCTTATCACATCGGTGTATGTTGAAGCGTTTGGAAAATCGATATCTGTCAGAAGAGGAAAGGCGTAGTGTTATGAATGCAATAATCCCTATGTGTAGACTGTCTGCGTTTTAACCTGTGTGTTTTGACCTATGGAAATCAAGATTGATTGAATTAGTGTGGAAGTTCACTCGGTTTTATGGAGATGGCAAGCAGAAGAAGTTATTAACACAGTGAATTGGTATAAATTATCTGTTGGAACCTTTAAACGGATCTGAAATTTATATCAGTCATTTGTATTATGGATTGGGTCCGTGATTAACCATCGTATTAATGGAGAAGATATTGCCGAGACTATAGCAGGCAACATTGAAATTGTGATTTCCGATTCCGATTTCATCGCATCGGATCAGTGGTCTGGCAACATTGAAATTGTGATTTATGATTTCGATTTCATCGCATCGGATCAGTGGTCTCCGATCATCGATCAAATCTCATCGGCGTAGAGTGCATTGAAGTGGCAACCTCCGATTTCCGATGGAATCGGATCAGAGCCTTACAGAGTCAAAAATGAAAGCACATTATAATTGCTGATTGGTAAGTGCTAATTGAGTCGCATCGGGAAAATTGAAGAGTGTCAAAGGTGGAGGCGCAATGCAAATTGCAATTGGCGACTTTCGATTGTTAAGTCGATTGTTTAAAAAGTGAATGCAATCACAGTGATTTGCAAACATAGACATAAATATTACATCAGGTTGTTGTGTAAGTATATTGCATCGGAACATAGTAATTTCGAGCTTTTTGAAAAGCTGTTTCATTTGAATTCTGTGTCAGTTGAAGCACTGGTGTGGAGTATTTTGACACGAAATTAGATATGTGGAACGAGTTGAACAGAATTGAAAACATAACTGTTTGAAACAAATGAAATTGATTTTATTCGTGGGTTTGTGGGCTATAGAATGCAGAGGATTTGTAATTGCTGATGGCAATTTCGTGCTGAAAAGATCGATACCAAACTTGTTGGTGAAATTCGATGGTAATTCATGTGTGGATTCAGAGAAAGCGCTGTTGAAAATTATGTAGGGTAAAAGGTAAATCGATTAATGGCAGAGTAGTATTAAACACATATGAAATTATGACACATTGAGTTTGTATTAGTGGAAATAGGGTGATTTCAAATAATTTGCAGGTTTGGTGCGTGGAAGATCATTACAAAGGCAGAATAAATGAATTGAAGACTTGTTCACACATTGAGATGAACAATGGAGGCATGATTCTGGGGGATGCACGGTTATCCTGCATCAATTTTTGGTATTAGAGCTAGCTTAACGCTCTGAAAGGATTGTTTTTGGAAACTGCATTTTAAATTTACAGATGTATAATTGCCAGGAAGTGTGTTGATGAAGATAAGGATCGGAATGGAGAAGCAGAGAATGCCAGGAAGATCTGGTAAGCATATTTAAGCTGATAATTTTGCAGAGATGTATTTGAAAGTCTAAATGAAATAGTGAACAGGTGAGTCCTTTGACTGATGGAATGGGAGTAGTTTAAAGACATTTTTGAAGGAAATATTGCAGGTTTGAAAGATACTTTGATGTGTCTTGAGATCAGATTGTGCAGGTCAGTGGAAGCAGTGGATTTGCTGAAGGGAGGAATGATTTGTACCAGCATAATAGCATATGAGCTATGTAAAGAAGATAGAGCAAGAAGAAATCCCAGATGTGTAAACGTGACAGTCACAATACCCGAAAATAAACAAATTTACTGAATGAAGAAGGTAGTGAGCAATTGAAGATGCGGAGCCTACAACAAGAAGTATTCAAGAGGAGATGAGAACAACTTCCAACTGAGGTTGGGTAGAAGTTGATGAGGCAGCTCCACAATTGTGATTGTGGATAGGAGATAACAATTCCAGCAAGAAGAGTGCTGGGTAGAATTGTTAGTCAGTGAAAGGTTCGAGGAAAGAACCAAGAAGTGCCAAAAGGCTAAACTCGGGAAAGTTTGGTGAGGCATGAAGGAGATTTGTTAGAGGCGAAATGGAAAAGGTTAGTTGCAGCTCACTAGTGAACAAGGAAAGTTCACCAGAGGAAGGAAAGGAATTGACTATTGATGGTCATGACAGGGGTACAAAGGAAAGTCACAGACATAGGGAAAAGAGTGCTGAAGCAGTTGGACTCAAAGGAATGAGTAAAGAAGAAAGGGACATAGAGTTGGCTGAGATGAAGGCAGAACTCAGTCATTTGGAGAAGCTGCTATTGAAAGGAATTAGAAAAAAATGGAAACAAGGATTTTATGTGGGAAGAAGAGTTAAATGGCCTGTCAGAGAATTGTTTGCTGAGAAATTATTACTTCGAAGAACTGAGAGTGAAAAAGTGAAAGGAGCAAAGGCAAGACAAGCAAGAAAGGAGATGCATAAGGACTTTCAAGACTTTAATTGGTGGAGAAAATTAAAAGGTATAGCTGAATGGTTATGTCTTCTTTTAGTGGAAACTTATTGGATTATATTTAAAGAATTTTTAGCATGGAAAGAAGACCAATGGGAAATGGAAATAGGAATGGAAACAAATGCATTACAGATTTATGAAGTGAAGAGAAGGAAAGCTGACACCGAGAATTTAGCTGAAGAAGGTAAGCCAAGGAAATCTTGGAAATATCAAAGTCTTATCAGAGAAGAGGAAGAGGCATTATTGCCTTATTTGGACAAACTGAGTATTGGAAGAAGTTGTGTAGAACAGGAAGGCATTCTACAAACTTATGATGAAGTTGCCAAGTATATTCAAGAAATTGCAGTCCCAGAAGTTTTCTTTGATGAGGAATAAATCAGAGATGTTGAGGAAGAATTTCTCAATAACTTAGTGAACTATCAGAATAGTTCAGAGGAGCATGAGGAGCTGATCATTGAGGCTTCGAATGAAGAGCCTTGCATTTTTGAAACTGACATGTTGTGTATGTTTTCAGGTTTGGCAGGTGAGGAACATCGATTGAACAATGTGCTTATGCATGTTGATGAAGAAGTGAAATTGCTGGAAGAAATGGTTGAAACAGAAAGATATTTTGAACATGTATTTAATGATTTTGAGAATGATGGTATTGACAGGGAAATTTTCATGATTAAAGGAGTTGAAGATAAACAAATGAAAATTTGTGATGATAATTATAATGAAGTATTTTCAATAGAAAACCAAAATGAAAATATTATGGAAACTGTGGAAGAATGCATGGTGATGTTGATAGATGCAGGAGTTCATAAATTCTATGATTCTAAAGTGAATTATTTTATTGAATTTGTAAACCATGAAGAAGCTCTAGAATACCAGAATTTTGTTCTTGTTGAAGGAGAATATAATATAACATCATTTTGTTGCAATGGTATAAGTATAGAGAATGAAAAGATACTTCACAATTATATGCTCCAAGAAATCCTAGCCATTGAACTATTGAATGATAATCTTGTGTTAGAACAAGAAACACCATATAATGCAGAGGAAAGTATGGAAAAGGAAAATGTACAGTAGACAGATGTCAGTGGAGTTTAGTTAAAGACAAATGGTAAGAAAGAATTTGAGAAATTGTAGAAGATGAAATTAGATGAGAAGATGGACAGCAAGAATGAGAAATTGACCACAGGAATTTGTATCAACAAGAACAGAGGACAACAGCAAATTAAGATTTGGAAATATGGAGGAACAGAAGTGACAGTGGCAGAAGAATTAAATCAGCAGCATAATGAAAGTGATGACCAGTTACAAAGTAAAGTTTGGGATACTGGATGAACAACAGAAGAAACACATGACCATAAGGTCATGGAAACTTTTAACTTTGGGAGTCTGATGCAGGAGCATTCAGGCTAGTCAGCAATGTGATAGTATGGTCACATGTTGTGACTAGAAAGGGGCTGAAAGAAAATAATTTAATTAAATTATTTGTTAAAATATGTGAGAGTATTTATTTATTGAGGAAAGGGTATAGGTGGTGTTGTACATATTTACCTCTGTCTGTGAATTTTTGCCCTGCTGCCTCATTCAAATCCATTACTAACCTCTGCCATGGCCTAAATCTCATGACCCCGCTTGATACTACTATCTCCGCCCGAAAATCCGCTTTGCAATAGCTAAAAATCCAAATTTAAATTAAATCGGGCCGAGTCCCTAAGAGTTTGACTCCCTCCCTCTTTGGCTTACATATGGCCCTAATCCGAAAATCATAATTCAAAAGAAAAAAGGTCTATTGTTTTAACGACCGGACGCAATGCTGGCCATCCGATCTAGCTCAAATCAACGGCGCGGCAAACAAACTTCTATGGAGGGCCCGCGTGCATCGGACCGTCGGTATTTCAAGACCCGCCTTTCCATTACCCTTCGATGCAAGTCTAGCCGTCGATCTTGTTTTGAGATCGAACGGCCCTGAGTCAATCACAGTCCTGCCCCCGATCGCAATCGGAACTTACAAAATGTGCCACCCTTGTCTTCCCGTTCCACTTTCCGATTTCCGATTTGTGTCCCACCCCCTGAGGTCGTGTCATCATAATTCACAAGTGTACGCCGTGTTCCTCCTCCACCATTCGCATGTTCCGGTGACGTGTCATACTTAATGAACTTTTGACCCGTTCATTCGTTATCACTCCATTGTGTTCTGCATTGTCACCCTCCATTTCTCCATTATATTCATGCGTCTCCTGTCACCCTGCATCTTCTCAATATTTTGCCCAGTCTGTATTCCCGGTTCCATGGCCACTGTAACATCCACACTTCCTGTCACCAAGTCAATTTCCTCTAATGTTTGCGGGTTTTGCAGGTTTTAAATCGACCTAGTTGGCGCTTTAACTTGCCGCCTCCATTGCAAAGATCTGGAACATACCAAAGGACATATCTTACTGGCAAAATTAAGGAAATAAGTCGAGGGTAGGTGGGAGAGGTGACCGCCATTAAAGAAGACATAGATATGGATTCTCAGAACTCTCGAGATAAATTCGCCCCGCATTAAAGATCCGGGATTTAGATCTGAAGCCAGGGGTCGAGAGTACAGTACAGCAATGCAGATTATTTCAAATCTCTTACGGCAGCAGATTTTCCTCAGCCGCGGGCAGCATATTGCATATATTTTATTATTTCCATCTTGTATATAAAGAGATTTTTATCTCCCAGCATTTATTTCTTTAGACGGACTGTTAGTTGTATTCATTTATAGTCAGTCATTCATAAGAGAAGGCGCGAATGTTTTCCGCAATGTTGGTTCAAATTGAGTCATTGATTGTGCCTCGTCTCCCTCCTCCTCCAAAAGTTTCTCTCTTCTCTATAAATACTCAAAAATAGGATTTTTGAAGGGTTCCAGATTTCTGTCAGCAAACTGTGCAGCGAGAAGGTTTCTGTATACATTTTGTAACATTTCTGTATGAATTTTCAGAGCCCGTAGGGTCTCAGTGAGGAGGGGCTATAACTGTATTGAGGATTATGATCTATGGTATCTCACAGTATGTAATTTCTCTTATGTGTTAATACATTATCTCATTTCATGCTATTTGTCTTCTTGTATCATGTTCTAGAATGCGAGTGGCTCACTAGTTTGCAGTAAGGATTCATCTTAAGTGGTGCCTTTCCGGAATTACTCACAAGCGTTAAATAGGCCTAGTCATGATATACCGTTCCATAAACGACTTTCATACTTTCAATGTTATTAGCCGCTTGAGGAGTTTTTCTGTATCATTGTCATATAAGATTCAACGAGCGCCTCTTATATGTCTCTTGAAAGTATCTCGTACTGCATTTCATGTCACTAATATCTCCTTGCGCCTCTCTGCACTCACTTCCCGACATTCGATTTTTGGGATATATTATTTGAATCGGCCCTCAACAAGCGTCTTCTAACTGCCCATGCTTTCATGCTGAAGTTTTACATGATGTTCCTACATTATTCTTATCTTTGTGTCAGCTTCTGAGAGAGATTGGTCCCATTCAAATCTAATTTCCTTGTTCAAAACAAGAGATAGTAAGTGAGCTCTTTGGATTGACAACCCAAGCTATAATGAGCCACTTGCTATATTAAGATGTCCTAGGCACTGGTCTATAGCAACTCTAGGCTGTCTCTAGGAGGGTGACAAAATCATCCACAACATCTTTCTGGCGCCGTTGCCGGGGACTCGAATTCAAGAATATTTGTTTCCCTGGGTTCGACATCTCATTTTCACTCTCTAATCAGGTGAGCACAGAGAGGTGAAGAGTTGCGAATTTCTCACCTTCGTTAATTCCACACCCGGTCTTTGATCGACAAATTTTATCAGTCCTTGCTTCCAAGTTCGATTGAGGTCGGATACCTCCCAGCCGAAAACACCCGTGTCTGACCCAGAAAAGATCATTCATAAAAGAGCTTGGAAAGAGAAGAAGTTGGTTCATCCCAAAAATTCTGAATATTCCGTTGAAGATCGTCCGCCCTCTTCTTCTCAAGAAGTTAGAACAGAAAAACCCGAGTTTTACTCAGAAACTCCACGTAGAGGAATTACCTGGATTAAAGGAGAATCTCATCCTGCTTTCGAGGCTGAAGAAATTAAAGAGGTCACAGAAGTAGCTGTTGTTAACCGTGAGTTATTCCCATCTACACCACAGGCTTCTGTGCAATATATTCCCATTGTTATTCACACTCCACTTCCTCCCACTCCTCTCCCTTCATCTGTACCTCAAATTGTTTTGCAACCCCCACGTCCCCCAATGGCCAATGTTCCTACTTTTCTATTAAATAAATATGCTCCTCTGGCCTTGCCCCAGGTGTTAAATGATATGCCACAATATTACTTGAAGATTTTTCCAAGATTCAATGGTGAGAATGAAGTTGACGCTCAGAAGCACCTCGAGACCTTCTTCTCTTTCGCAGAGAACTTAAATGTTGAACATCTGGATGTGGTCCTGAGGTTATTTGTGCAATCCTTGGAAGGTGAAGCCCGAAAATGGTTCAAGACATTGGCAAACCATTCAATCACCACCTGGGATCAGATGGAGAATGCTTTTCTCACAAAGTGGGGAGAAAAGAAAGACCAAGGGCAGTGCCTCGTCAAATTCAATACGCTAAAGAAGAAACACAATGAGGGAGTGGCAGAATTTATCAAAAGGTTTAATAAGCTATATCTGAACCTTCCTGCTAATATGAAACCCCAACAAGCCGCAGCCAAAGTTGTCTTCATAGAAGCTTTTGATTATGATTTTGGTTTCTCTCTGCGGGAAAGAATGCCTGTCACCCTGGATGATGCTCAGACAGATGCGCTAGAATTGGAAGCAAATTTTGCTGCCACCGGGAAGTTAAAAGGAAAAACAGAACAAGAAACTAGAAGAAAAGGTAAAGAAGAGGTCTCTACCTCTAATCAAGAAAAGGATTCAGATAAAATGGACGAGATAAGCAAGATGATAAAGAAGATGGTTAAGCAAGAACTAGAAGCTAAAAACGCAGCTCCCAAAAACTATTATAACGCTCCAAATAGAGGATATAATACTCAGTACAGAAAGCCTCCATTGCAAATATTGCCAAGGGAAGCAAAAGAACAGCAAGATCAGGTGCCTCATCCCTTGTACCTGGAAGGACCAGCAGATGACTCCGCTGGAGATGCAGCTTATGGATTAGAAGATTCCAATCTGGCCTTTTCGAATAATGATGATATGGAGTGTCCCCTGCGAGAAGAAGAGGAAGAAGCAGAAATTGACCATTACTGCAAACAATTTGCTGATTTCATGGAAGCACAGTTCAACGTCAAATATGATCTCAGATCCTCAAGGAAGAGGACCAGAACTCAGGAGCAAGAAGAAGAACCACCTCAGAAAGAAGCATCTGCTCGGAAGGAGCCAGCAACAAAGAAGAATATGGAAAAAGGTAAGAACCTTCTGAATACCCCTTTGCAGTCTAATGATCAGATTCCCTCCTCTTCTAAACTAGTCGGCCCTCCTAGTACTGAGCCAGTGTCAAAAGAAATTAAATCTTCAGTTGAGAATAAGGAGTCAAAAGAAACAGTGATAGAAAAGTCCACATCTGCTTTTAATTTGCAATAAGAACTTGAGAAGATTAAGATTCCTGTCCCTCTGACTGAGTTACTAAAACAGCCTGCATATCAGTCTCAAGTTACCTCTTTCATTCTTCCTCCTGAGCTACCAATTGCACCCGATAGTTTAAATCTTCAAGAGGAAAGACCCATGGTAGTCTTTGGCCCACATGTCGAGGAGATAGATCCTTCTACTCCTCCTTTCTATGTGTCCCTAGTCATTCATGACCTGTTGTTACACAACTGCATGTTAGATTCTGGGGCTTCCCATAATCTTATGCCTTTATCTGTCATGGAGCAACTAGGACTGCAAATTACAAGACCATACAAAGATTTATATTCATTTGATTCTAAAAGAGTAAAATGCTTGGGAATGATTAAAGACTTAGTGGTCAATCTGGCTCAAATCCCAGAAAAAAGTGTGGTCATGGACATTGTGGTTGCCGATATCCCAGCTCGCTTTGGCATGCTGTTGTCAAGGTCATGGGGTACCAGGATTGGGGGATCAATTAAATTGGATTTAACATATGCTACTGTCCCAGTCTTTGGAGGTCAAGAAAGGAGGTTGTACAGAGAAACACGATTTGTTAAGATGGTAACTAAGGCCGACTGCTCAGATAATTCCCCAATATATAACAAAGAGGGAGACTTTTCATGTTTTATGTTAGAAGAAAATCAAAGTTACACTCATGAGCCCCTTTTTGGTCAAATTCAGGCTGGGCAGCCTAAAGAAGATCAGGAATCAGAAATTTGGACTTTGCATTTTGATGGAGCTAATTCAAGGGAAGGTAATGGAGCTGGGGTATTATTAATTTTCCCTACAGGGAAATGGGTGCCGCTGTCTTTTAAATTGAAGTATGAGGCTACAAACAATGTAGCTGAATATGAAGCACTATTATTGGGACTCCAGACAGCCAAGAGTATGGGCATCCATTGTCTAAAAGTGTTTGGAGACTCTGAGCTGGTGGTAAGGCAGATTAAAAATGAATGTCAAACCAAGCATCCACGGCTCAGAGCATATAGAAACGAAGTATGGGACATGATAGAAAATTTCTTCTCAGTGTTTAACATACAGTTCATGCCCCGGGAGCAGAACAGAATAGCAGACTCTCTCGCTGTAGCTGCCAGTACTTTTCATCCTCCTCAGAACCCGCTTCTAAGATATGAAGTGGAGGTACGGTACAGACCATCCGTTCCAGATAATATAAAGCATTGGCAGGTATTTGAAGATGATGAACAAATGAAAAGATTTATGGAAACTGTGGGAGAATTCTCCAATACGGAGATTGATGATGATGAAGAGGAAGAAGCTGAAAATATCGCTGCAAACAAATGGGAAGAAAGAATAGCAGGTAATAAAGTGCTGCAGCTGAAAGGAAATGTTATACCTAGAGGCCTAGTACCTTTAGAAAGGTTATTCAATAAAGATGATGTTCCTTTGCAGCCAAACAAAGCAGCAGAAGAAGATCAAGTGGGAGATTTGAATCTGGGTACTTCCACTGATCCCAAAATTGTTAAATTATCCAAAAGAGTCCCAGAAGGATATAAAGAAAAATATTTGAAATTGTTTCAAACTTACAAAGACGTATTTTCTTGGTCCTATGAGGACCTAAAAACTTTTGATGTAAATATAATACAGCATAATATTCCACTGAGGGAAGATGCGAAGCCATACAAGCAGAAGCTCAGGCAGATAAACCCCTTACTGCTTCCCTCAATTGAAAAAGAGATTAAGAAATTACTGAAGGCCAAGATAATTGTACCACTAAGATACTCTGAATGGGTAGCAAATCTTGTTCCTGTTAGGAAGAAGAATGGAGAAATAAGGTTGTGTGTAGATTTCATGAATTTAAATAGGGCATCTCTCAAAGATAACTATCCACTGCCTAAAATGGATCACATCCTGCAGAAAGTGGTGGGAGCATCCAGAATGTCAATGATGGATGGATTTTCGGGCTACAATCAGGTAGCCGTATTCCCAGAAGACCAGAAGAAAACTGCATTTACTACACCATGGGGAACCTTTATGTATGCAAGGATGCCGTTCGGATTAATCAATGCAGGAGCTACCTTTGAGAGGGCAATGGACATAGCCTTTGTCGGAAAACAGGACAAGTTCTTGGTGGTGTATATTGACGATATCACAGTGTTCTCAAAGAATGATGATGAACATATCGAGCATTTGAGAAGAACTTTTGAGAAATGCAGAAGGTATGGCCTTTCTCTTAACCCCCAAAAATCTTTGTTTGCACTAGATGAAGGAAAACTCTTAGGGCATATTGTGACTAAAGATGGTGTAAAAATTGATCCTAAGAGAGTTGAAGTGATAAACAACATCCCTTTGCCAAGAAATAAGAAAGAAGTACAGGTATTTTTAGGCCGAATTAATTTCTTGAGAAGATTTATTCCTAACTATGCTGAGATAGTTAGGCACATAACCAATATGTTGAAAAAGGAAAATGAGGTAAAATGGTCCCAGGAGTCTAGAGATGAATTCACAAGGATAAAACGGGCATTTTCTGAAGCTCCTGTGCTAGCGGGGCCAGATTACAAAAAGCCATTTATGATTTTCTCATTTGCTTCACCTCATACAATTGCTGGAGTGTTATTGAAGAAAAATGAAGAGGGATATGAACAACCCATAGCTTTCTTCAGTCAAGTGCTTTATGATGCTGAATTGAAATATAATATACTGGAGAAGCAGGCATATGCCCTGGTAAAGTCACTTAAAGCTTTTAGAGTCTATGTTTTGCAATCCCACATCACAGCCTATGTCCCTACAGCAGCAGTCAAAGACATTCTGGTTCAGGGAGACAGCGAGGGTAGAAGGGGAAGGTGGATTGCAAAAATCCAAGAGTATGATTTGGATATAAGGCCTACTAAGTTGGTGAAAGGACAGGGACTTGCCAAGATGTTATCTGAATCAAACCATCAAGCTTTGGGCATTAATCTGTCTGTGATAGCAAATGAAGAATCAGAAAAAGAAGAGGAGCAGCATGGACTTGAGATGGCTACTCAAAAGATACATATGAAATATCTGACTAGTCCATGGTATAAAGAAATAGTTGAATACCTGTTAACACTTAGATGTCCTCCGGGATGCGACAAAGTGAAATACAGAGCCGTAAGGATGAAATCTCAGAAATATGCAATTGCCAATGGGCAGATCTATTGGAGAGACCCTCTAGGCATATTACTTCTATGCCTCACAGAAAATGAAGTGCAAAATGTAATGACAGAATTTCACGAGGGAATATGTGGAGGACATTACAGCTGGAGGGCTACAACTCATAAAATCTTGATGGCTGGTTTTTACTGGCCAAAATTGTATTCAGACACTTTTTCTTGGGTCAGATCGTGCGACAAATGCCAAAGATTTGCAGAAAGGTAGAAATTAGCAGCATTGCCCTTGATCCCTATTCACGTAAATGAACCATTTCAGAAATGGGGATTGGATTTTATAGGTGAGATACATCCCCCATCGAGTGGCCAACATAAATGGATATTGATAGCCACAGACTACTTCACGAAATGGGTGGAAGCCATACCTACCAGAAATGCTCCAGATGCTGTAATAATGAATTTTATAGAAGATAATATCATATCTAGGTTTGGCTGTCCTGCAAGAATTGTAACTGACAATGCACAGGCTTTCAAATCTACTAGATTCGTGAAATTCTGCCAGAGATACAACATCCTCCTGACTCATTCTACAGCATATTATCCACAGGGTAATGGTCTCGCAGAGTCATCCAATAAAACCCTGGTGAGAGCCCTGAAGAAAACGATAGCTGAAAATTAGAAGAACTGGGAATCTCAATTAAAGTTTGCTCTATGGGAAAACAGGATAACCAGTAAAAGAGCAACAGGGAAGTCACCCTATGAGCTGGTATATGGACGGGCTGCAGTGTTTCCTTTGCAATTGGCATTGCCCGTGGCACGTTTTATGCAGGAAAACCAGGAAGAACCAGATAGCATGATACGAAGAATTAATCAACTGGTAGAATTGGAGGAAGCAAGGAACCAGGTAGATCAGAGGTTGGTAGAATACCAAGAAAAAATGAAGAATGTATTTGATCAGCACACAAAGAATAGGGATTTTCAAGTTGGAGACCTGGTTCTTAGATGGGATGTTCGCAGAGCAGAAAAGGGCAAACACGCTAAATTTGATCCATTGTGGTTCGGGCCATTCAAAATAGTGAAGCTGGGAAGAAACAACACCTTTACTTTAGAAAATCTACAGGGTGATTTGTTGGATGCGCCCATGAATGGCTAGTTCCTCAAGCCTTATTTTCAATTCTAACCCAGGACGAGAATATCAGATTGTATATATTGTATATAGTTTGTTTTGGCTTTAATTTTTATAAAGGAAAAGAATGTTGATAATTTCTTGAAGTAAGAGTGCAGGGGAATTCAAAGTTAAGACGAAATATTTAACGGTCTGCGTGTTCTCGACATGTCCGAGGACGAACATGCCGTCCCCAAATGGAGCCGATGTTGTACATATTTACCTCTGTCTGTGAATTTTTGCCCTGTTGCCTCATTCAAATCCATTACTAACCTCTGCCATGGCCTAAATCTCATGACCCCGCTTGATACTACTATCTCCGCCCGAAAATCCGCTTTGCAATAGCTAAAAATCCAAATTTAAATTAAATTGGGCCGAGTCCCTAAGAGTTTGACTCCCTCCCTCTTTGGCTTACATATGGCCCTAATCCGAAAATCATAATTCAAAAGAAAAAAGGTTTATTGTTTTAACGATTGGACGCAATGCTGGCCATCCGATCTAGCTCAAATCAACGGCGCGGCAAACAAACTTCTATGGAGGGCCCGCGCGCATCGGACCGTCGGTATTTCAAGACCCTCCTTTCCATTACCCTCCGATGCAAGTCTAGCCGTCGATCTTGTTTTGAGATCGAACGGCCCTGAGTCAATCGCAGTCCTGCCCCCGATCGCAATCGGAACTTACAAAATGTGCCACCCTTGTCTTCCCGTTCCACTTTCCGATTTTCGATTTGGGTCCCACCCCCTGAGGTCGTGTCATCATAATTCACAAGTGTACGCCGTGTTCCTCCTCCACCATTCGCATGTTCCGGTGACGTGTCATACTTAATGAACTTTTGACCCGTTCATTCGTTATCGCTCCATTGTGTTCTGCATTGTCACCCTCCATTTCTCCATTATATTCATGCGTCTCCTGTCACCCTGCATCTTCTCAATATTTCGCCCAGTCTGTATTCTCGGTTCCATGGCCACTGTAACATCCACACTTCCTGTCACCGAGTCAATTTCCTCTAATGTTTGCGGGTTTTGCAGGTTTTAAATCGACCTAGTTGGCGCTTTAACTTGCCGCCTCCATTGCAAAGATCTGGAACATACCAAAGGACATATCTTACTGGCGAAATTAAGGAAAGAAGCCGAGGGTAGGTGGGAGAGGTGTCCGCCATTAAAGAAGACATAGATATGGATTCTCAGAACTCTCGAGATAAATTCGCCCCGCATTAAAGATCCGAGATTTAGATCTGAAGCCAGGGGTCGAGAGTACAGTACAACAATGCAGATTATTTCAACTCTCTTACGACAACAGATTTTCCTCAGCCGCGGGCAGCATATTGCATATATTTTATTATTTCCATCTTGTATATAAAGAGACTTTTATCTCCGAGCATTTATTTCTTTAGACGGACTGTTAGTTGTATTCATTTATAGTCAGTCATTCATAGGAGAAGGCGCGAATGTTTTCCACCATGTTGGTTCAAATTGAGTCATTGATTGTGCCTCATCTCCCTCCTCCTCCAGAAGTTTCTCTCTTCTCTATAAATACTCAAAAATAGGATTTTTGAAGGGTTCCAGATTTCTGTCAGCAAACTGTGCAGCGAGAAGGTTTCTGTATACATTTTGTAACATTTATGTATGAAGTTTCAGAGCCCGTAGGGTCTCAGTGAGGAGGGGCTATAACTGTATTGAGGATTCTGATCTATGGTATCTCACAGTATGTAATTTCTCTTATGTGTTAATACATTATCTCATTTCATGCTATTTGTCTTCTTATATCATGTTCTAAAATGTGAGTGGCTCACTAGTTTGCAGTAAGGATTCATCTTAAGTGGTGCCCTTTCTGGAATTAGTCAAGCGCTTTAAATAGGCCTAGTCATGATATATTGTTCCATGTTCACTCTCTTCATACTTTCTGCTATATTAGTTGCTTGAGGAGGGTGCTTTTAAAACACCATTGTCATATAAGGATTCATAAATTGGTGCGCCCTTATATGGTTCTGTTGTGTATCTGGGTATCAGTCTCATGTTAGCTAATATCTCCTTACGTCTCCTCACTGCACTCACTTCCCGATATCTGATTTCTGTGATACATTATTTGAATCAGCCCTCTTTACAGTAAGCGGTCTCTTAACTGTCTGATGCTTTCATGCTGAAGTTCTACATTGTGTCCCTACATTATTCTTATTTTTGTATCAGCTTCTGAGAGAGATTGGTCCCATTTAAATCTGATTTCCTTGTTCAAAACAAGAGATAGTAAGCGAGTTCTTGGATTGACAACCCAGCCTAAATGAACTCCTTGCTATATTAAGATGTCCTAGGCACTGGTCTATAGCAACTCTAGGCTGTCTCTAGGAGGGTGACAAAATCATCCACAACAGGTGGCTGAGTGATCCTCCTTGTATGGAGATCAGGCCAAATAGTTAGATTTATTTGGCTAAAATAGAGTTTTAAAAGCTTGATTTAGCATTGGAGTGGATTTGAAGAGATTTTTAGGAGACATTTCTGGTTCAGAATCAGAATTGATTCATGGAACCATTTAATTGTATAAATTGGGTCTTCTTGTATATTCAGTAGTAGGGAGAGCGAGAGATTTAGTTAGAATTAGTGTGTGGCTTGGGTGGAGCGAGAGCTCCGAGGTGTGTGTGGATGATTTCTGTTTGACAGAAGTCAATTTCTTGTGTAATGGGCTTGAGGTCGAAAACTCTGTTTTTTGAATCTGAAGAATAAGTTTAAAATTGCATGCATCATTAAATATCGAGTCTGAAAAGCTTGGTAATTGGCTTCTTTGTGTAATTGCTTGAAATTGTGGTACTCTATGTGTTCTTTTGTTTTAAATTGTAAGATCTTCTGTGACTAAAGCAAACGCTGGAATAATTGGAATTTGCAAGCTTGAACAGTCTTTAAGACAGAGAATCTGGCGTAAATTAATTTCGCAGTATCTCTGAGCATATTGATTTAATATATATTGGAATGGAAATTATCTGTCCGTGTCTCTTATCACATCGGTGTATGTTGAAGCGTTTGGAAAATCGATATCTGTCAGAAGAGGAAAGGCGTAGTGTTATGAATGCAATAATCCCTATGTGTTGACTGTCTGCGTTTTAACCTGTGTGTTTTGACCTGTGGAAATCAAGATTGATTGAATTAGTGTGGAAGTTCACTCGGTTTTATGGAGATGGCAAGCAGAAGAAGTTCTTAACACAATGAATTGGTATAAATTATCTGTTGGAACCTCTAAACGGATCTGAAATTTATATCAGTCATTTGTATTATGGATTGGGTCCGTGATTAACCATCGTATTGATGGAGAAGATATTGCCGAGACTATAGCAGGCAACATTGAAATTGTGATTTCCGATTCCGATTTCATCGCATCGGATCAGTGGTCTGGCAACATTGAAATTGTGATTTCCGATTTCGATTTCATCGCATCGGATCAGTGGTCTCCGATCACCGATCAAATCTCATTGGCGTAGAGTGCATTGAAGTGGCAACCTCCAATTTCCGATGGAATCGGATCGGAGCCTTACAGAGTCAAAAATGAAAGCACATTATAATTGCTGATTGGTAAGTGCTAATTGAGTCGCATCGGGAAAATTGAAGAGTGTCAAAGGTGGAGGCGCAATGCAAATTGCGATTGGCGACTTTCGATTGTTAAGTCGATTGTTTAAAAAGTGAATGCAATCATAGTGATTTGCAAACGCAGACAGAAATATTACATCAGGTTGTTGTGTAAGTATATTGCATCGGAACATAGTAATTCCGAGCTTTTTGAAAAGCTGTTTCATTTGAATTCTGTGTCAGTTAAAGCGCTGGTGTGGAGTATTTTGACACGGAATTAGATATGTGGAACCAGTTGAACAGAATTGAAAACATAATTGTTTGAAACAAATGAAATTGATTGTATTCGTGGGTTTGTGGGCTATAGAATGCAGAGGATTTGTAATTGCTGATGGCAATTTCGTGCTGAAAAGATCGATACCAAACTTGTTGGTGAAATTCGATGGTAATTCATGTGTGGATTCAGAGAAAGCGCTGTTGAAAATCATGTAGGGTAAAAGGTAAATCGATTAATGGCAGAGTAGTATTAAACACATATGAAATTATGACACATTGAGTTTGTATTAGTGAAAACAGGGCGATTTCAAATAATTTGCAGGTTTGGTGCGTGGAAGATCATTACAAAGGCAGAATAAATGAATTGAAGACTTGTTCACACATTGAGATGAACAATGGAGGCATGATTCTGGGGGATGCAGGGTTATCCTGCATCA